>JAVTVY010003952.1:0-40007 GCA_036873755.1 Hanleya hanleyi | reverse complement strand
TAAACGTTTGAATTTCGGATTTTGTACAAAAATGAAAGGCTAGAAATCGAGCAAAATGTGTCCAGCTATACATCTGATGAATTAATCCCTATTTTTGCTTGAATTCTATTGTCAAATACATTTTTAATCTGTCTAATGGGACCTACTCGAATTCCTGTTTATTCTGGATAACTATTACACTAAGTTTTTTTCATCAAGTCGGTTTAAAGTCCAATTTAAACTTAAAAAACCTGCTAAACTTGTTCACACCTGTGTAGATTACTTCACGGTGGGTGTCTGAGTGAAGTGTCACTGTCATAATTAGAAACAAAAATAAGGATGTTTGCATGGTTTTGATCAGAAGGGGGTACATTAATGTAAATAAGTAGGACTAATAGATAATTAGCTTACCATAATACTGCGGAAATGAGTTTTGAAAGAGAAATTTAACAGACAAAAATAATAGTAGCCAAGCCCAAGCTAAGGCAATCTGTTTAATTGTTCCAGGGCCTCGGAAACTAAATTTTTAATCCTAATATTGAAGCACTTCTATTTATAATTTTTATTTCATTTTTTCACTAAATGTTAGAGGAAATAGTGAATATTTGAATGAAGAAATACAAAAAAATGTCCAATTTTGACCCTCCAAGGGGATAGCTATCCTTAATGTTTGACCACGACAAATACGTTATATAACGTTGGGATATTTCACCACATTTTAAAATGAAACCGTGTTAACAAATGTGGATAAATTTATAGGTTAAAATTAAAACCGACATTAAGAATGCTTACCTCGGACACATGAAGATAGGATAACGAAGATGATGGAAAGGAAGTTTCTCACATGAGACTGAACACCGAACATGGTTATTTTCGTCTCCTGGAAGTCAGCATGTACGTCGTTTCTTTCTACTTAAAAGATTCGAGCTTGGACAGTACGTCAGTACCACTAAATATATGAAGTTCTGATATTGAATCAACCCAGGGCGTAACTATGAAGTTTTTGAATAAGTATTCGATCATCAAGGCGCATGACCAATAACGTTTATAGTTTGAATATATCGTTTGATTTCACCCAACCTGGCACGAAGCCCATCGCATTGTATCCATAAAAAATATGTTTAAATATATCGTCATTGTGTAGGTTACAGACCATTAAGTGAGCTCGTTCCTTACAGTTGTAATGTTTACTCATAAATATGGCCTATATAGAACAGCCTTACGTATTCGCAGTAAAAGAAGGAACTGCTGAGTTCAATACACATGTCAAGAGTTTTAACTTATCGAGTTTGCTTGACGTAGTTTGGGGATAAAGTATTTTCTCGTTTTGTATTGATCGTCTCCCCGAGCTCCAGTGAACCTTGACATCCTGATTTTATCGACCCTGGTCGAGTTTGATTATGCACAACCGGAGAGGGGCGCCTGATCGGGGGACTCATGACTCCTGGTTGAAGTATTTAATTGAAAGACGTCGTCTCTAATAAAAACGGTTTTCGGTTTTTTTGTGTTAGAAAGAATAGTCGTATTCAGGATAAAACATAGCTTGCGGCCAACAATTTCAAGTGGAATAAATCTCATTTTACACCGGTATAGTCATGTTAGCATGGGAGACAAATCCTAAGAGGGTTTATAATTTTTATTTTTTTTCAAATAATATTTTTATTCCATTTTGATGTCCAGTTCACATATATTGATATGTTGGTAGTTATAACTAGGACAAATATATACATACATACATGTATACAGAGACTCATATACATACAAACAAACATTTCCACCCATCCAATCGTTCATCCATGCACACATACACACACACGCGCGATTAAGTGAAGAAACTCATACATTACAGTTATTGGCCACACCCAACCATTAGTGAAAACAGATATGTAATTTATCTTTACATCGGGTACAATCAAGGGACCTTGTATATTTAGATGGGTAAATGGCCCCAGAACAGGAGCGGTAGAAGTGCCCAAAATAAAGTATTGCTACTACTTCTTTTGCACGAATGCACTACTGTTAATCGAGAATGATGATACTCAGTGCCTTGAAACGTTTCTGAGTATACAATATAATATTGTACTTCATGCCAACTGAACAATTTCTTGCATATGCAATATTTTATTTTAGGCACTTCTACCGCACCTGTTCTGGGGCCATTTACCCATCTAAACATACAAGGTCCTTTCTGTCAAGAATACGTTCTGCTGATTTCGCGTCTATTCACCTCTGTCTACATATTGCTGAAAATTGTCATAATGTATCCATTTTTTATAAAAGTTATCCATTTCGTCCTCTAATTTGGCAATATATTTTTCTGTTTTGTAATGACAGATTAGATTTGAAAAGTTTCGACTTGTAGACATATTCTTTGGTGAGCAGCATCAGAGTATTCATAATCTGTTGACTATTCCCTCAGCCTAATATGATTTTTTTCTGCATTAAGATTGCCTCTAAGCCCAGCTGTATTTAGGCACCAGTTTTCTAGGTCTTTCCAGAGAGAGAAAACTCTGTCACATTTGATGAAAGCATGTTCAATTGTTTCTATATTGTCAATACAGTTTTCACAGTGGTCATTATCCGATTTACCTCTGTTGTATAAAAATGATTGTGTACGTAATAATCTGTGTAAAAATCTATACTGAAAATCTCTGAGCTTAGTAGAAGCGATACTAGTAGCAATGCTACTAAGCACATTGTCCCACGATATCCCTCCCTCTTTGTTCAAATATAGTTCCCATTTGTTACAGGCCGTAGCATAGACACATTGATCATCATTAAGTATATCATAGTAACCTCTACATCCCTTCACTTGCCGTACCAGTAGTTCCATATACTGTGGTATTGAAGGATTAGTTCTTTTAATTGATTTTCGTCCAACGATTATCACTCGTTTTATCCGATCCGCGCCACCATTCCAAATAAATTTGAAGAGGATGGAATTCAGCTCTTTAATATCGCTGTCTTGGGGGTTAGGTAGGATAGTGAAGAGATGTAACAGCTTTGACAGAGCTAGAGATTTAACAATCGTTATTTTACCCAGTAAGGTTAGATTTCTCAGTCTCCATTTGCTAAGTTCTCTTTTAAGGTTGTTCAGTTTCAAAAGGTAATTAATTTTCCACATATCATGAAAATTGATAGAACTAAATTTGATACTTAATACCGTCATTTCATTTACCCAGTACAATTTGGTTTCTTGACAGGTTTTGGTCTTCGTACCACTCTGGGGACCGATCCACATTGCATTTGTCTTTTCAATATTAATTATCAAGCCAAAGTATTCGTAAAATCCATTCAAACACTTTAGTGCTTCACGAACAGACAATTCCGAACCGCCAAGGATTAGCTGAGTGTCGTATGGGTATTGACAGATTTTGTATTCAGTATTGTTTATCCATATTCCCTTAATGTCTTGATTATCCCTAATTTTCTTTCCCAGGACCGCTGCACATAATAAAAACAAGTACAGTGATATCGGGTCTCCCTGTCTACACCCCCTGGTTATATCGAAGAAAGGAGAGAGATGGCCATTTTGAACGATGCAACTTTGTATATTATTATAAAAAAGTTGAAGCCAGTTTTGAATAGACTCTCCGACATTTAGTCTTTTGATGACATTGTTTATGAAATCCCAGGATATACATGTAGAATGAAAGGCTTTTTCGAAGTCTATGGATAACAACAGTCCTGGTATTCCCTTATTTTTTATTTCAAACATCACATCATAAAGTAATCTCACGTTCTCCCCTATTGAACGGCCTGGGATGAACCCCTTTCTGATCATCATGAATAAACGTGTTTAATGTTCATTTTATTCTATTAGCTATACATGACGATATTAATTTGTATCCTACATTAAGAAGAGAAGTTGGTCTCCAGTTCTTTAAAAAGTTTCTAGGTTTCTTTGGTGTCGGTAGGCATGTAGTAATTACACTTTGTTTCTGCGTGATCGACAGTTCCCCCTTATCGAAACTTTCATTCGCTGACCTTAGTACAAACCCCCCTATTTTCTTCCAGAATATTTCATAAAATTCCACCGGGTAAGCATTTAGGTCCGGGATTTTTATCATTTTTAGAAAGTTTCAAGGCTTTTGTGAATTCGCCGTATGTAATATACCTCCCTAATTTTTCTGCTTCTGTGGTCGAAAGATGAACTAAATTCGCGTTTGCTTCATATTCCTGGCTTGTTAAGAAGAAGTCTTATGTAGCTTGTTTCCGTGGGGTTTTCTTCCGTCACGTATGTCTCCTAGTGCTTTCGTGTGTTATCCTCCAGCTGTCGACAAATGCACTTTCTTCCTTGAGGTTTATTACAGTTTTTCTAGCTCCTGAGCTTTTCTAGAGGGCTTATAATTAGTTTCTATTTCCTTTATTTTTGTTGACGGTATGACCAGTTAAGGATAGATTGGGGTGTTGATTAAGTAAAGTTTGGATGAGACTATTTATAATGACTTCAACATTAACATTTAGCTACAACCCATCAATCCAACATAAGTTTATACTTATTACACTGATGGCCATCGATATGCCAAAAGTCAATAAACCCATTAATAACCAATCATACCTATTTAAATTCCATTACATTTATGGTCATTAAAGTTAATAATCCTAGGAATTGATCGGTCTATCCCAATAAATTAATACCCCAAAAAGTTTTTAAATACCATAAAAACTTTGATTATTACTGACGTCATTCAAATTTAAGAGAACAAACAAACTCTAATGGGAATAAAATAAGATATCTTGCTGGTCATTACTTCGACTTTGTGCACGTAATAGTTATTTTAATGACACCAGCTTTAATAACCATCGAACAAGGCAGGTATGAACCATTATTCTGGAGTTGCATAGTCGTTTACCATGATAATCTAGGCCTACTGGTCTTTCTAGCATAGCGTGATACAATTGTTACATTCATATTTATTAATTTATTCCAACAAAATTTGAAATAGCCAACAGTGGAAATCCATGGCAACAAACTATGACAAACTGGAATCAAATATTGCAAGTCATGCAGAAGAATACAGTTAAGTCTTGTTGAACTCTCGGAAGAAGCATGCTTCGAATTATGAAAGAAATATCCGTTTTCTCGGTTAACCAGCTTTACCTTTTGCTGATCTGAGAGGAACTTGGGAAGATATCAGTTTGAACGTTGTTGTGAAGTACTTACGCTTTTAGTTATAGAGTCGTTATATGGAGAATGATGTATACCAGCCATGCTTTGGCTGTGCGTGTTATATGAACACCAGGAGGACTGTGAGGTACATATTGGCTCCTAGCCTCGGGTTGAGCGGAATTAAACACGTAACGCCATAAATCTTGCACGGTACGCTCGTATTTTTCTATCAGCATGCGATATGTATAGCCAAATTTGAGAAACTTTGAATGGAGGAGCTGGATGGTATAACCCTGTGTCTCAAATTTCTGCAATAATGTTTTGTGAAGCTCCGAGTCAACAGTGACGCAGTACAGAGTGGACTTAAGTTTGAAATCGGAGTTTCGTCCATTTTTATGGTCTTTATCGTGTGCAGTTTAGCATGAATATTTTGATATATCTAAATTATGACACCAAGAACTAAAACGAACATAAGGCTGGTTTTCAAAATCACGATATTTCGTCGAAATATGATTCTGCTGATCCAAGGCATCCTCCTTGCTAATATGTATACGAAAGCCACAACAGGCGAAAGACCCAATTTAAACGTTGTCTTTTTACATACGTCAGTTTTCACCGTGAGAGTTTACAGTATAGAACTTGTCTGGTTTATCTGTACGAACATTTTTTTTCGCAGAATTGAAGAAGTTATCTCTGTTGGTTTCACTAACGTAACATCTGCATGTATGTTTTTTTTTCTTATGTAAGCACCAATTCTCCTTTACCTAATATGGGTCATACGATTCTTGGCAACAATCTCATCATTACTCTGCCCAGTTGTCAAATATATGTTTTTCAGTTGCCAGCATCTACCTTTGTCGGCTTGCTGAAGCATAGAACTTACATGGAAGCTTCGTTATCAGGATACCTATAAGTACAGGTGATAGAATGGCAAATGTGTGTAAAAGTTATGTAACTGATGCCCAAGGCAAACCAAGATTATCAAGCAAAATTACCTTAATTATCCCCAAGTAAAGTTGGCCAGTCCTTCTTCGTTGTGGACTAATTACCTTGAAATTTGTAGAACAGGTTTATTTATGACCAAAATTCTTCCACAACTGTTCTCTTTTCAGTTCGTCCTTTTAAGTATCTTTGGTGGCATTTGCTCAAATTAAACACGTCTCGTCCGTCGTTCATTATTCAGCAGTCGCCCATTAAAGAATCTACGCGTCCATAACCCAAAGACCTATTCCATATAACAATATTAGCACCAAACTAAAAAAAAATAAAATCATATAATACATAAACATAAACTAGTTTGCTGCGATCAACAGTTTCCAATTATGCCGACAAGATTTCATGACCTTCCAAAAATACCAAAGTCCTATCGCTGGTCAGTATTCTTAATCCGTATGATATTCGTGGTAAATTCATCTAGAGAAGGATGTATCTCAGTTAATCTTTGATTATGGCGTTCATGAGGATTGAAGTACATGGGTTCATATGGCCCCTAGCTCCGGGTTGAGCGGAATGAAACACAAGCTACAAAACGTAACGTCATACATCTTGCACGTACCCGCTCATACTTTGCTATCAGCACGCGATATGTATAGCCAAATTTGGGAAACTTTGTGTAGACGAACAGGGTGGCATAACCCTGTGCTATAAGTTTCTGCAATAATGTTTTGTTACCTTGATTAAAATAGTCACATTTTACAAAGGCTCTAGCAAACGATACTAGGCGAGATATGTATACGCCATATGCAGGTCCCACTGGAATACTGCCTTCCAGAAAGGCATATTACGATGTCGAAATTGTAATCATTCCTTTCGTCGTAAAGTCGACGAGAGAGAAGGCCCGCTTCATTTTTTATAGAGATATAAGTATATATGATGTGCCGTTAGGGCTATCTGTAGTTTCTGCGTCATTTATTTAGCGATTATCCACAGCAAGATGATCCGATCAATACAAATGCTCGTTCCGATTTGAACACTTCCACCAATTGGTATATGTATTCGTGTGGTGTTATTTTTCCTCTATTTAGAACTGGCGATACTTGATGAGTAGTGTTTAATAGTCGCACAATCTGACCGGTGAAATTATATATTACATTATCCAGATATTTGAGTATAATCACGATATAAAGTTTCAAGTTCCTTGTTTGCGAGAACGCTGTGTCCATAATTAGAATTATGGCGTTATTCTCTGTATCAGTGGCTGTTTAACTGTGTGACCACTCGAGTACAATTATGATAATGTTGTTGCACGTATGAAAAGATGTAGTACCGGTAATGTCATTGTACGATACACCATATGCATGTATGTGTGCACATATTCTGTGAAAAAATGATCATTATAGTATCAAAGTAAGTGAGTGAGTGAATAAGATTTAACGCCGCTTTCAACGTTATTTCAGTCACATCGCGACGAATCAAATAAGCACCACCCAGCCAAGTTGCGTTCCTGCTCTTTGAAGCAGCATGGAATCAGACACTCTCCATCCACTCTGTAGAAGACTGAGGACAGCACACAAGAGACAGAGACAGGACGCTTACAAGGTGCAATAAAGACAAGTGATATTCACTATCAAGTTCCTGTTGTTTCTCAGCAAAATGCATTGAAGCAACAGAATCGAAGCAGACAATTGATGGTTGTGCTGGTATTGACTATTTAGGTTCCATTAGTGAGAAGATGAACGTCGCTTCACACAAAAAATTTTTAACAGCAGGGATCTGATGTTGAGGAATCCCAGTAACCTCTGCTCCCACCCAACCCTTCCCACATACACATCACAGAGCAACTGTTCTCATCCCAGCCAACCTTCACATATTGCATCAAGACTACAACAATGAAATTAAGAAATATTAAACACAAATAGATAAAGTTCAAATTTCTGTACTTTTTTTGAAAATAATTGAGTTAACATATGTATTTAAATTCACGAAAGAGTGAATTTTCAAGCTATAGATTGGATATCATATTAGGCAACCATTTATTAAGAAGGGTGATCCTTTTCCATGTTCACAACATTTAAGATTATTCTTAGAACAAACAATTTCATATTTAATTTTCCGTCGGTGTTTAGTTATCTATAACTAAGATGTTGGTTTTCTTCGTCTTTTTCCAGAAAGTCATATTACATACATGAGTAGTGTGACTAACGTTACAGGACCTACGAAGTAGGGTGAGGAAGATAACTTGCAGATCCAAGCGTAATGTTATAGGTCACCAAAATAGGTCAAATTTTCATCAAAAGTAGGTCAGCACAGAACTTGCTGGTAACAATCCCCTAATGCACGTTCATGCCAAAAATCAAGGTTCTTATATCAGCGGTTATCCTTATTTTGCATACGAAAGGACTGGCTGACTCACTCATTACCAGACAATTTGCAAATTTGCCGATATATGACATTTCTGCACGGGGTATTTGAAAAAAGCAGCTGCCATTTTGGAAATTTAGGTCTAAGAGGAATATAACCTGTTTGTTTGACAGTTGGAAAAAAATGACCCGGTAAAACAAACACATTGTTCTAAATGTGATTGCATTCGCTTGTCAGATAGAGTCACTGACGTATAGTGGGAACCAAAAACGCACACAAAGATCGGATTATTGGATATTTCCCAACACATCGATTCATCACCAAAATTCTTCCACAGTTGTTCTCTTTACAGTTCGATCAGATTATTGGATATTTCCTAACACATCAGTTCCACCCAATCCGACATACATCTAAATAACGCCTGTGACAAATTATCTTTAGACTATGTTCTGGGGTGTACTTGGCAATACATATTCACACTGACCTGATTAAATTTGTTATCACCATCCATATATAAAGTCAGTTAGTGTTGCTGTTTATGCAACTTTATAACTGAAATGAACAGACTGCAGTCTCATTCGAATTTCTAATTTCTCACAACATTTTCCTACCCGCCCCACACGATCACCACATTAAAGGGGTGTACCAGCCATAGAAACGGACTCTATAAAGAGAGTATGCAATCTAATATCTACATAATACAGATGTACAGTATGCACGATATATTAACTGGAATATTTTGCTATTTTGTTGTAATTACCCCATTTGTTTATCTATTCGTATATCCTCATTCCCAATCCCATGCAGAAATTATCAATATGCTCAAAGCATCCTGTGTTCTCCTTTTATTGAAAGCAGGGCCGTCGGAAGCAATTTCAAGGTGGTGCGGCCGGCAGAATCAATTCTTGATTGAGGGCGGAAGGGAGCTGCTCTCATAGAACCTTAGGTGAGGGTGCAGGGGCCGCCTAGTCCTCGGAAGCTGCTGGGGTCTTGTTCGCGAGATTTCTGGCGAATACAATCCCTCTGCAATGAAGTGTATTTTTAGATCTTCCTAAACCTTTTATTATGCATGAAAACACAATCGTTATGATAGAAGTCGTCAACAATTTTGTAAAGAATGAGAATAGGCCACGGATCTTTGGTCATTTTAATCAACATTAGGCACTTTAGTATTGGAGTGCTTATGGGAAACAGAGATTTATAGTCTACTATTTCCACAAACGTATCAGTTGTTTTAACTGACCAAAACTGTTGGCACTGAATTATTTGATGGACAAAGGACGCAAAAAGAAAAGAAAAGTGACATGAACCTTCTATTCCATCCGTCAGTACAGTTACTTGCAGAAAATTTCTTGGAGAATCGAGTACTATGGCAATATTTTTTGGTAATGAGGGGGGGGAATAATTTTATAAAATTTTCACGGACATGTTTAAAAGGCAACGACTGTTCACATTCTGCGTCCATAAAAAAACATGAACAGATGAAAGACGGGACCTGAAATTTACATACGATTTTGAAGTCCTGTTACTTTGTCGGACGAAGGGGGTACATACAGAATATGTTATGCGTAATGCTATTTTCTCTTAGCCTTCGGGACACTGATCACAACTGATATTCAAACCGCCTGCATATAATCCTTTCTTCCTAAATAGCCTTGGCCCTGTGGATTTTTTAACTCTCTTAGTTTTGCGTTTAATTGGCCACAGCAGGCTGGAGAGAGGTTCTGCATGCAGTGAACAGTTACAACATCACCACGATCGACGCTTGTTGCTAAATAATCTGAGAGCTTAAACCACCGGAGGATGTTGAAAAGATGTTCCTAAAATGATTGTAAATATTTTTTGTCATTTTTTACGATTTTTTTACAAAGAGTAAACTGTAAATAAAGCAAGGGATTCTATGGTGGTCTGTTTCGATCATATCTAGGTCCGGTGACACACTGCCTTGATACACATATTTTGTACTTTGTATCTACTTTCTAATGCTTGATTCAAGCTTATAAGGTGTGTATACTTTGAGTTTCAACCCAGACCCACTGTTCCAATGTGCATGTTTCACCAAATCGACGGAATTAAATGCAAGATTAAGATTCTATCGGTACTTTTGAGTTACCATACAAAAAGTTACGTATTTTTTACCTGGTTACAAAAAAAATTGCACAATTGAAGTAAAAATATATTTCGATACAGTTGAAATTTGTTCTTCATTTGACTTTCACTTCGTCGGAGAGTTTACTATCACTTTAACCCTACCTGGCCTGGGCTATTTGGGGTGTATCGCAGCCTGGGGGGAGGGGGAAGTGCCTCCCCCTCCCCACCCCTATATATTTTCTCTACCAGTGAGGCTAGAGCGCTGAAACTTACCACACAGTATATTGGGTTCAAGCTCTACCGGGAAATGTAAAAAAATCCAAGATGGCCGCCATGATGATGTCACAGTGACGTCATCTTCTTGGAAGTCATTTTTCGGCCTTTTTGGGGTCGATTTGTCGAAATTGTCATTTTTTCGATTTTTCTCTCGAAAAAAATCAAATAAAATACAGAATAATTAGCTTTGCATAAATAAAATACCTTCAAGGCCTTCTAGACAAGGAAAATGTGAAGAAATGGAGCGAAAAGATTGAAAAACACGACTTTCGCGGATACCACATGGGCGCCATTTTGAATTTACCCCTGATCCTCTGCCCGGGGGTATATGAAAATAGGCTCAAAATGACCCCAATAAGGTAAGCTTAAAAGTCTCGAAGTTTCAGCCTCCTCGGTTTTGTCCTTTCGGAGCAGCAGAGAAAAGTTCACTATGGGGGGCCACTTTCCGCTCCCCCCCTCCCCCCCCCCCATCTCCAGGCCAGGTAGGGTTAAACTTGCCCACAACTCTTGCACTTAGATCAAGCCTAGCGTGTTCGCTCAACACACATATCGAGCAGGAAGGTCTGTCTACAGACTTCCGTCCGGAATTCAGAGTACAGGCCTGCGTTATCCGCAGATTTTCGAACGGAACTTGTTTACCCAGGAAATCTGAGGATACGACAGCTGCTGTAGCTTTACATATGTATACCGCACAAGAAAACCGGCAATTTTTTGAAGATTATAATCTGCGAATTACAAGCCCATTTCGTGTGCAAGTGATGAATACAGGTCATGATGCACCACTATGGTTTTAATGAAAACATCGATTTGTTTGTTTTCATTACAGGTTTGATTAATGTAGTTCGCGCAACCATCTGAACATTGTGGTGTTAGCCGGGGGTTAAGTGCATGATGGAAAAATGCGCACATGAAGGGCATGTCGAAGTAGTAAGCTAGCGCTGTGGCATTATATTGGACCCATCATCAGGTCACTACTTCTTTATTGATCTGTGATCATGACATTGTAAATTAAGCCTAGATCGACTTTCAGTATACATCCATCCGATCCGCATTTTGTTCTGTTTCCAGTTTTTATTAACTCGTAGTCCAATCTCACAGACCATGGATAACTTGATCATGTACCATCATCGATTTCTTCTCTCAACCAAAATAAAATAGTAGTAATGAAATTTATTCAATGAATTAATCATAAAAGAAATACTATTAACGTGTAAACCACGAACGGGCAGATCAATGCTGTCGGTCTACGATATGAAAGTAGTTGGATCGCTGTTACACTTCCACTTTCAAGATGACTGCGCCAACCAGGGTTAATCACTTCCGGATCGGAGCCCGAGAACTACATTGTTTAGAAATTTGGGAGCAGACCTTCATGGATTTTATGAGCTGTGATTTTTCAGCATTTCTGATAATCTGATATTTCAAATTGCAGATGAGGCTTCAAACTGTACTTCAAGTTGCTGGTTTGGGCCAAGTTGTGAAAAGCATGGTGGACGATGACATGATCAATGAGGGATGAGAAGGCTCCCTGTTTACAAATTGAGTGACATTCGGCAACATCGGTCAGCTGTCAATGGCCGAAATTTGAAATTTCCATGGTCAACTTTTGTCAAGACTTTCACAGTTGACGTTCCAGAAGGTGAATCCCGAGTGGATTTATGCATCGAGCGTTTTGTGATTTTTTGTGTGATTTTTTATGCTAATACATAAGAAGTAACAAAATTATTAGTGGTTCGATGCCAACTAAATTCAGATATAAAGAGGGTGTTGTCGGTAACTGTTAAAAGGCCTATTCTTCATCAATGGATAACCAACGTTTACATAGTTTTGAGATCGCCAGACCTTGAGTTCGTTTGGTGCAGACCACCTATCCAGCGTTTTCGGTAGGACAGCCCGACTTCACTCGGTTTACTGCTAGTACCGCCAAATGTCGTTCGGCTGCAATGTCATTATGTCGTTACCGAACTAGACTCAGGTGAGGTCCAGGTAATCCACTCGCTGAACTGGGTAATCCAGTTAAAACTTTGACCACACTCTTCTCCAAAAGAAGATTCCCACATATGGCACTGGCTATATGCATGTTTATTACAATAACCCCGCCTCAGCTGTAGGATTAGTTAGATATTTGTTTTTTAGCCGAAGGACATCAGGAAATGGTTAGAAAATGATCACCTTAAAAACTGCATAAAAAATCTTAGCATATCCCAGCGTCTTCCGTATCCCGCTTAAACAACAACTGAAACAACTGTAACCTAGCAAAGTCTAGCAAATATCTTGTAATTTAGTTCATAAAGAGAACCTTTTTATCGATCGCGTGGTCTCTGTCTTTGTTCCCGTGACTCCCTTACACACAGAGCCGTCCAGAAAAAAGAATAACTGTGACTGGTGTGAAAAATCCTGTGTCTGTAACACTGTTCGCGGAAACGTGCACAGTGGAACAGGATGACCGGCTTCATCATATTGTGCCTAAAGGGCAAAGGTTCCTGTTCTGGTTTAATGGTTAGCTCTCCATGGCATCACAGGAGCATCGTGTCAGGGGGCGGTCTGTATCTGGGCTGTTTGTCTTTTAACTGGGCTGTTCTGCTTTGCGTCGTTCAGGTCGGTCTCACATATTTTTTCAGGTAGTTGGTCCGGGTTTTCGTGTTCTTCACTGTGGATGTTTGGCTGTAGATTAAGAATCAAAGTAGGCTTTGTAGTATTTAGCGTTCTTAACATTGGAAATGGGGAATTAAGCTGAATGACGTTCAGAGATGATTTATTGAAATGGCTAGCTTCGTGATAACCTATTATCGCACCTTCATATTAAAGCACACTTACACTCAACACACACCTTAACATGAAATAAATGGTAAGCATAAAAACATAATCAGGTCGGCAAGCAGTTAATTTCTTCTCTAGTGAGTGGGGAATGCCCTAGTACTGTGTACTTCATGGCTTTTTATTAAGGGTTTGTAACTGTTGGTAAGATAACGGCCCTCGATATCAAGGTAACTCCGCCGCTCGAATGACTTTTGTTTGATCCGAAACTGTCTAGTCTTTGTCTGCGACAGTCATACAAATTGGCGAATCTATGGAACAGTCGACCCTCAATATCAAGATAACTCCTCTATTCGATAGTTCATTTGAAGCCGAAAATGTCTCCATGGACGTCTGAACGTGTCATGATGTTAGTGTGTGGGTTGTGCAATGTCTTCCTTTCATGTTAAATGGTAGAATAATAGCCAGTCGATTTGATATAAGATATTTATGTGGTGCATGCTGTATGTTTTAAGGGATGTTTGAGTTTTAATATGGTAGCTAACGACAGCGGGACATTCATTTCTTTAGCTCGTTACCCAATGTGTGTCGATGGAGGTCATGTTTGGGCATTTGAGTAGAAACTGCTCAATCGTTTCTTCTTCGTTGTTGCATGAGATACATAGTGGTGATATATTCTTGATTACCATTGATAGGCGTGATTTTATTCGTGTTTGGCCTAATCTCAGTCTCGTGATGATGCGGTCTCACGTTTACTCTCTGAGTGGAATCCACAAGCCCGTATTTTTCGTCAATCTAGAATCATATGTAGCCATTGGTCGCGGTTTTCTTCGTTCCGTTCCTTCTCCCATCTATTTGGTTTTCAATGGTAGTATTGATTTTCTTAGTTCCCAATTCTGTGTCCGCGTCAATCGCAGCTTCTATGAGGCTGTCTTTGGTTGATTCATTTCCTCCGTTACTGACATGCCCTGGTACCCACGCTAGACTTACGCCAATGTTATTGTCGCTTATTTGTGTACATCTACTTCCATTTTGTGCATGAGGTCAGGTTTACTCTCGAATTTAGAATTGTCTATTGATGTCAAGCCATTAAGGGAATCGCCAGAAATACCTATGTGGGCCGGCTGGTATTAAAGGACCATTTTGAGGGCCTTGATTGCAGCTACGAGTTTGCTAGACTATACAGACATGTCTGGTAGCTTAAAACCTTTCTGAATACCAAGTTATGGGATAACGAATGTAGATCCTGTATTATTACTTGTGTTTTTGGAGCCGTCAGTGTATATTTTCAGCTGATTTCTCGAATTTCTGTCGACACATTCAAGGGCAGTGAGTTTCATATGCTCTTTGATGTTCTGTTATTGACGTGGTTGTGAATGTTCGTATCCACGTGGTTTATGACTAATTGCCACTGTGGTCTGATGTCATATTGGAGGGATATGCAAGAGGTGCGAAAAATTGACGTCTGACGACTAAATTGGAGCGATATGCAAGAGGTGGGACTAAAAACAACCATGTGATTTTACAGGAAAGCTTCCCTCTGCATCTTACATTAAGACCCGATAATAAAGTGGACTCTCGGACGTAGCCTTAGTATCTCAGTCGCGCTTTTATTGCAGCTGTTCATATGGAGACTATGAAGCATCCACACGGCCCCTAGCACCGGCTTAAACGGAAGTAGATACGCTAGCTCGGGAGCTGTGATCAAGATTTGATCTGATGGAGTAAACGCCTCAACATGTGATAAACCTGGAAAATTCAAGAATATCCAGAAAAAAAACTAACCTATAATGCTCGACGTTGTACGGCTTAAATTTCACACCAAAACAATAAACCTACACATATTTGTCGAATGACATGTACAGAGGGCGAGAGATACACGAGACTGGAATGTCGTGCTCTTGGAATAATCTGTCTATTGTGTAGCCGAGTGGCGTGGAGTCGTTTCTCCATTTCGCTCTCGGGTATTGGTATTCACTTTTCGGAATTTTGTCACATGGGTGGTTATTCCCCTTGGCTATGGTTGTCCCTGCATATTTCATGGACAACCCGTTTAAATGCAAGGGATTTCTGTTGGTTTCTATTTGTAGGCTACATAATGAAGTTCCACTGAACTGTGGCTATTTTTAAGGACGAATATCGGACGTAGTCTATCGTTTCTAACTGGAACTTCCATGCTGATTGGTAGGCGATTGACCGATAATCTACGTTTAACCTGATCAGATTTCGATATAATATACTGTGTTTAAGACCACCGCAGTTTGTATCGGGCACGAATCTCATGAGGTTCAGGTGTTTGTTGCGTCGAATAATTAATTGTTCCATGTGGTCTTCCTAGGTGAGTTTTCGGTCAAAGATCAGACTTATGTATTTAACACTATTCATAACTTTCTGCCCTCCCCACTTATTGTTTTTACTCCTAGAACGACAAAAATCTTGAGAGCTGACACTCCGTGACTCTGTACATGTAACTTATCATATTGAGGTTATTTTGAACATATTTGCATACAAGCGTCTAGTCCGTCATTCAGTGTTCAGCCGTCGCCCATCAAAGAAATTTCGCGTCCATAATCCAAAGACCGAATTTATATAATAACATGAACAACGAACTGAAATGATAAATCATAGTATAAATACAATTAGTCTAATTTCCTTCAAGACAGAAGCCAGCATCAAGACAGATGCCGGCAAGACATCATGATGTACCAAAAATATCAGATCTGTATCGCAGATCAGTATTCTTAATCCCTTTGGTATACGTGATAAAGTCGTTAGCTAGAGTATGACGTATCCCAGTCACGCTTTCATTGCGACTGTCCATATGAACACTATGAGGATTTTCAAATATATAGGTTCACACGGCCCCTATCCCCGGGTTAAGCAGAATTAGACACACGATACGAAACGTGCCGTCATAGATCTTGCACGCTACGCTCGTATTTTGCTATCAGCATGCGATATGTATCGCCAAATTTGAGAAACTTCGAGTGGAGGCGCTTGATGATATAGCCCTGTTTTCCAAATTTCTGCAATAATGTTTTGTGACGTTGATTAAAATCGTCACATTTAAAACAGGATCTAGCAAATGCTACAAGGCGAAATATGTATACGCCATATGCAGGTCCCTAGTATATTACCCTCCAGATAGGGATACTTTACTATGTCGAAATTGTAATCATCTCTTTTGTCGTACATGTCGTAAGGTCGACAGTAGTATATAAAGAGTAAAACGAGTCTTTTGCGCCTCACTGCGCATGCGCAGAACCAAAATTGTGGCGGTATTGTGGCGGTATTGGGGAGGTGCGCATGCGTGATGAGGGGGCGTGGCCTATAGTGAGTGTGTGGGTTCAAAATGGCGGCTACTTACAGTCCGCCATTTTGAACCCACCTTTTCAAAATGGCGGCTACTTAAAGTCCGCCATTTTGAACCCACCCACTCACCAGTGCACTCATTGACACCGGTGTCAATGAGTGCATAGTTCCGGCAGGAAAAAAAAAGTTCCGGCAAAAAAAAAAAAAAAAAAAATGTATTCATGCGCGGTGATGCGGTTTGGCCGTGGTTTTGGCGGTGATTCGGTCTCGGGAAAAAGCTTCCGCGGAGAAAAAGTAGTCCCTAGATAAAATGGTCCGATGGGGTCGAGTGAGGTATCAAAGTGAAGCTTAGGTGAAGGGGCATCTAATGGTTGGGTGTGGGGTTGACATATCGGCCTTCTGCGCATGCGCGGCGGCCGAAGGGTATGAAAATAGCCTTTTTGGAGCTATGGGAGCCCCTAGTTGACCGATGGGGTCGAGTGAGGTATCAAAGTGAAGCATATGTGAAGGGGCATCTGATGGGCTGGGCGCGGGTTGAACTATCGGCATTCTGCGCATGCGCGGAGGCCCAAGGGTATGGAAATAGACGTTTTGGAGCTAGGGAAGCCCCTAATGGACCAATGGGGTCGAGTGAGGTATCGATGTGAAGCATTCGTGAAGGGGCATCTGATGGGCTGGGTGTGGGGTTGAAATATCGGAATTCTGCGCATGCGCGGTGGCCCAAGGGTATGGAAATAGCGGTTTTGGAGCTAGGGGAGTCCCTAATGGGCCAATGGAGTCGTATGAGGTATCAAAGTGAGGCATTCGTGAAGGGGCATCTGATGGACTGGGCGTGGGGTTGAAATATCGACATTCTGCGCATGCGCGGTGGCCCAAGGGTATGGAAATAGACGTTTTGGAGCTAGGGAAGCCCCTAATGGTCCAATGGAGTCGTATGAGGTATCAAAGTGAAGCATTCGTGAAGGGGCATCTAATGGACTGGGCGTGGGGTTGAAATATCGGCATTCTGCGCATGCGCGGTGGCCGAAGGGTATGAAAATAGCCTTTTTGGAGCTAGGGAAGCCCCTAATGGTCCAATGGGGTCGAGTGAGGTATCAAAGTGAAGCATTCATGAAGGGGCATCTAATGGACTGGGAGTGGGGTTGACATATCGGCCTTCTGCGCATGCGCGGTGGCCCAAGGGTATGAAAATAGACGTTTTGGCATCTAGGGGAGCCCTAATGGTCGAATGGGGTCGAGTGAGGTATCAACGTGAAGCCTAGGTGAAGGGGTATTTGATGGCTGGGTGGGTGCATGTAAAATTTTTCCTGAAAAAAAAAAAAAAAAATACGGAACACGGACTTTATCGAAAAACCTGGGAAAATGCCTATATAGGGTATGAGATGTATATAGGTCGCCGGGCTTAACGGGGCTTGTCTATCAACAGAGTTATCTTTCCCTAGTTCCAGGGTGGGTGTATGTAAAAATTTTCCTGAAAAAATACGGAATACGGACTTTATCCTAAATTACGGGAAAATGCCTATATGGGGTATGGGAGGCATAGCACCATCCTGGGAAACGTACTTCTATACATTTGCGGTAGGGTTGTGGGGTCTCGTTTTACTCGTCTCGTCATTTAGAACATGATAGGAAGTGTCCCCGTGCGAATCGGTGAAATTTTTGAAAAAGTACGATATAGCCTCATATAGTCCCATACTGAGGGTATAGGACCGATGTTTGTCCCCTGAGAAACGTACTTCTATACATTTGCGGTAGGGTTGTGGGGTCTCGTTTTACTCGTCTCGTCATTTAGAACATGATAGGAAGTGTCCCCGTGCGAATCGGTGAAATTTTTGAAAAAGTACGATATAGCCTCATATAGTCCCATACTGAGGGTATAGGACCGATGTTTGTCCCCCCTGGGAAACGTACTTCTATGCATTTGCGGTAGGGTTGTGGGGTCTCGTTTTACTCGTCTCGTCATTTAGAACATGATAGGAAGTGTCCCCGTGCGAATCGGTGAAGTTTTTGAAAAAGTACGATATAGCCTCATATAGTCCCATACTGAGGGTAGGACCGATGTTTGTCCCCCTGGGAAACGTACTTCTATGCATTTGCGGTAGGGTTGTGGGGTCTCGTTTTACTCGTCTCGTCATTTAGAACATGATAGGAAGTGTCCCCGTGCGAATCGGTGAAATTTTTGAAAAAAGTCACCGAGCCCCATATACACCCATACTGAGGGTATAGCATCAATGTTTGTCCCCCTGGGAAACGTACTTCTATACATTTGCGGTAGGGTTGTGGGGTCTCGTTTTACTCGTCTCGGCATTTAGAACATGATAGAAAGTGTCCCCGTGCGAATCGGTGAAATTTTTGAAAAAAGTCACCGAGGCCTGGGTAGGCCCATAGGCCTATACTGCATGGCTATGGGTGTATAGGCCCATACGGGGTGGACATGTTGGAGTCTAGGTGGGCCACTCATGGTCCAATGGGGTCGAGTGAGGTCTTATTTGAAGCTCTCGTGGAGGAGCAATTCTTGACTACACTAATGGTTCGTCTCAGGTGCTCAATAGTCTGCGCATGCGCAGTCTGGCCGTAGTATAGAAAACAGGCATTTTGGGTGCTATGTAGGGGTGTGTTTGGGTTAGAGAGGCACCATCCTTGGTTCGAAGGGGTCGTGGAGGGTGTCAAAGTGAAGCTTGTGTGGGGTAGAGCCAGAATGGTGTGTTTTTGAATGCATGTCGCGTTAATCTGCGCATGCGCAGTTGGTTGTAGTAAATAAAGTGGCCATTTTGGGGCAGCGAAGGAAGTTATTTGGGGTCGAGATGGGCTAATCACGGTTCGAATGCGTCCTGAAAGGTGTCATCTTGTAGTTCTCGGGGTGTACACTCCGATTTGAGGGATGTTCGCGTCATCTGTGACGTCATCGGTGACGTCATCGGTACGAGTAGCAGCGAAAGTGACCATTCTCGGGCAGTACATGAAGGTATTTGGGGTCGAGATGGGCTATTCACGGTTCGAATGCGTCCTGGAAGGTGTCATCTTGTAGTTCTCGGGGTGTACATTCCGATTTGAGGGATGTCCGCGTCATCTGTGACGTCATTGATGACGTCATCGGTACGAGTAGTAGCGAAAGTGGACATTTTGTGGGTGCGTGGGGGTGAGTTTAGTGTAGATAGGGACTATCCTTAGTCCGAATGCGTCGTGTGAGGTGTCATTTTGTAGCTCTTGAGGTGTACATTCCGAGTTGAGGCATGTCCGAAGCATCTGTGACGTCATTGTTGACGTCATCAGTAGGAGTAGTAGCGAAAGTGGACATTTTGAGGCAGTGAAGGAAGGTATTCGGAGTAGAGAGGAACCATTCTTGGTCCGAATGCGTCCTGAGAGGTGTCATGTTGTAGCTCTCGGGGTGTACATTCCGCGTTGAGGGATATCCACAGCATCTGTGACGTCATTGGTGACGTCATCAGTACGAGTAGTAGCGAAAGTGAGCATTTTGGGGCAGTGAAGGATGGTATTTGGTGTAGAGATGGAACATCCGCGGCGCGAATGCGTCGTGTGAGATGTCATCTTGTAGCAACGCCCACCAACGCCATTCTTAATGCATCAACGCCCAGGTGAAATAGCTCAGAAGCTCTGATATTCCATGGAATTGTCACTAATTCTTCGAAATGCAGTGACGCCAGTCGACGCCCGTCGTTACACCTTAACACCATGATATAGACCGGACAGAGAACAACAACAGAAACAACAACAATGATCACACATAAGAGAACAACAACAACAAGAAGTTTTTTTTCATATAGTTTATTCTCCCCAATGTTACATCATACCCACGTTGGGGGGAGCCGCGTTGGGTATATTTACAATTCAAGAATATTCTTGTCCAATCAGAGGCCACCATTTGCGTCTGTCATATTCGTTCCTGTCCGTTAGATGTATTCTCGGCTACTCTTGTCCAATCAGAATTCGCCATTTCAGAAAGTTCCATCTTCGGCCATGTTCGCTCTGAACCGTTTGTTCTAATCGTCATCGGACAGGCCAGGATACCGTTGAGGAAACATATCCTCAGATAGTTGTTTGCGCATTCTGAGTATCTATCAGTGCATGGGTGAATACTTTCATCCGATGGGGGTGGTGGGTCAGTTTAACCACGAAAAACGTAACATTGGTCACCCTCTCCACTATCCACTTGGTGTTGGTACGCTGTTCATAGCCCCATTCTAAGGGATCCACAGTGTCCAGTTGGGTCAGCATCGTCTCTAGCGACGCCCGATTGGTGATTGTGAAAGGATGGTCGTACACTGGGTTGATGGCACTGGAATAGAAATAGCACAATTCACGCGTCATCTTATGGCATAAGATGTACCCCAATGCTACATTTTATGTGAAGGACGTAGGTTGGCCATTGAAGATGGCTTCCACGTAGCTGCGTAGACGGGCGAGGTCGGTCAGTTGGAAATTGTACAAGTCCAATATAGGGCGATGACGGTGGAAGCAGTGTCGGATCATGGACCAATGGCGTCGATACATCTCACTCACTGGATGATCTTCGGGTAAGAGATCGCTGGGAACATCCACCGCATCTTCCAGAAAATGTTCGTTGTTGTCAGGTGTATTACTGGAAACAGTGATGCTAGGGACCGGTTGGATATCTAGGCTCTTCTGAGCTGTGGGTATAGGCGGGCTCTCCGTGATCGCATCATCAGTGGCATTCTCCTCCCCGGGTTCATCTTCAGTGCATCTGTCCCTCCTGGGTACCTCTTTAGTGGAAAGTTGTCCCTCATGCCGTGGTGATGCACCATGAATCAAACGCTCATGCCGTTTTAACTGACTGGGTCATTTGAAGAGTTGACCACATTCTTCGCATCGACGCTTGGATGGCCCATGAATTGAACGGTCATGGCGCTGTAAATGATCTGGGCGATGAAACGACAGTGTAGGCCTACATATCGTACAGCTATACCGGGCGGTTCCATCGTGCTTGGTAGCCTCATGGCGGCGCAAGTCGTGCCTGCGAGTGAATGATTTCGAGCACTTGGTACAAGTGAACATCTTGGTGGTTGACAGAGTGTCTGATGAAACGGCCAGGCCGTTTCCTTTTTATAGCAAGCTATCTGTTGATGTATTTTTAGCACAATCAGTTCTAAACCAGGGGAAAACCCCTATCACCTCTAGCCAAAAGGGCTAATATCGGTCCCCGGGCTTATTGGGATCTGCCTATCAAGTCAATGGGGTGATGTGAACAACAACAAGTTCAGAAATGTTCATACAGTTTATTATCCCCAATGTTACATCATACCCAGGGCGGCTCCCTGGAGTTGTATGAGGTATCCATGTGAAGCATTCGTGAAGGGGCATCGGACTGGACTAGTGGCTCGGCCGTTGTCACCATTCTGCACATGCGCAGACAGGGAATTCTGTATATATTTCATCCAAGTATAGCGGAAAGCGGTTGTCATGAATAACAACAAGTTCAGCAAGGTTTATACAGTTTATTATCCCCAATGTTACATCATACCCAGGCTGGGGGAGCCGCCTTGGGTATGTTTAGTATGTTCACAGCAAAACAAATTGAAATATCAAACACTATGTTTTATTATTTAACGCACCGTCACATTATGTACAAGTGTTTACTGAGCTCAAGTCAACGATCAGCATGTAGACATAGAGACTATGTGCGGCATCTTATGGTATTCATCAGGGCGCGGGTGACGCATTCAACCGATGGCGGTGGTCGGTCAGCTTGGTAAGGAAGAGCGTGGCATTGGTGACCTTCTCTACGACCCATTGTATGTTGGGGCGTTGACGATGTGCCCATCTCAAGGGTTCCACGGTGTCCAGTATCTCCAGCATCGTCTCTAGTGACCCCCGGTTAATGATGGTGAGCGGTTGGTCAAACACATGGCTGTTATTACTGGCATAATAATACCGTAACTGGTCCGTCTTTTTGTGACGCAAGATGTACCCGAAAGCAACATTCAATTTGAAGGCCGTAGTTTGATCTTTGAAGATGGCTTCCACGTAGCTGCGTAGACGGGTGAGGTGGGTCAGTGGGAAATTGTAGATATCTGGAATGGGGCGATCACGGTGGAAAATGTGCCGCATCATGGGCCATTGGCGCCGATCGATGTCATTCACTGGATGGGCGGCCTGTAACAGATCGCTGGGAATATCCACTGCATCTTCCAGAAAATGTCCGATGTCGTCAGGCGTATGACTGGCAACAGCAATGCTAGGGACTGGCTGGATATCTAGGCTCTTCTGAACTGTGGGTATAGGTGGACTCTCCGTGATCGCATCACCAATGGCGTTCGTCTCCCCGGGCTTATCTTCACTGGGTTTCACCTTCTGCGGCTCCTCTTCAGTAGGAAGTTGTCGCCCAAACCGTAGAGACGGACCATGAATCAAACGCTGATGCCGTCTTAACTGACTGCGTCGTTTGAAGAGTTGACCACATTCATTACATTGTTCCTTCGCGCCCTCGTGGAGTGAGCGTTCGTGGCGCAGTAAAGCATCTTCCTGATTAAATAACCGTGCGCAGGTTATACAAGTATATAGTGTACCGTTGTGGGTGGAGGCCTCGTGGCGTCGCAAATCTTCTGGGCGAGTAAACTGCTTCTGGCAAGTTGTGCAAGTGAACATCTTGGTGGTTGACAGAGTGTCTGATGAAACGGCCAGGCCGCTTCCCTTTTATAGCACGCTAGCTGGTAATCTATTTTTAGCACACTCTACCCAAGTCGAGGATCGAGACTGGTGTACTGGTGTACGACTGAGCGGCATTGCGCGCGCGCGCATGAAGACCCTCATGCATACCTCAATGCAGGCGCAGACGCGAAGTGCCCGGATGTAAAAATGACGTCACTTCCGGTTTGGGTGAATGGAGCGTGACGTTTGGACATGTCCAGACTTGTCTGACCGCCATTGTTGGAAAATGGCGGATAATGGCGGAAGGTGGCCGCCATTGTGGGAAAATGGCGGCTAATGGCGGCTAATGCCGGAAGGTGACCGCCATTGTGGAAAAAACCCACAGACAGGTCAGAACATGCATTTCTATGATGTTCACGCATAATAAAAGAATTGATCTGTAATCTGTCTTGTTGTTGTTGCTCTCTATTTTGGACTAACACATCAGAATAGTACGTATCACGGACTACACCCGACGTCTAGGCGCGCATGTGTGACATGGTCTATAAAACACGTCTCTCGGGATCACACACCTTCATTCCTACGGTTGCAGAGCCATGACGGAGATCCAGCCCTGTGCGACTCGCATTTTACAGCATGCCACCGCGGTGAATTCATTCACGGGTTACCGAGCAGTGGTCCGGTCCATGTTTGCAGATGGCGACGACAACGAGGGACGACGCCAGATCCTGAACGAGTTCACAGAAGCGGGAGTTCACAGAGTGCACTCGATGGAGAGGCGTGCCATCACTCATCACTACTGGACTATGACAGCCATCCTTGATGCTCGCGCTATGGACCAGGAGCGCCGGGTTGTGTTTCTTGGATCGGAGCTCTTGGAGCTCAAAGCCTGTGGAGCTCAGAGATCGGAAGTGACATTTGCATACGACCTCTGTGAGGTCACTTCCGCTTCCGTTCACGTGACCGGAACTGACCTTTGACCCCGGCGCGCAAAGGTTTCCACCGCACCGGCGCGCAAAGGTTTCCACCGCACCGCGGTGGAAACCTTTACACCGCGCGCGCCGGGGTCAAAGGTCAGTTCCGGTCACGTGAACGGAAGCGGAAGTGACCTCACAGAGGTCATATGCAAATGTCACTTCCGAGCTCTGAGCTCCACAGGCTTTGAGCTCCAAGAGCTCCGATCCAAGAAACGCAACCCGGCGCTCCTGGTCCATAGCGCAGGCATCAAGGATGGCTGTCATAGTCCAGTAGTGATGAGTGATGGCACGCCTCTCCATCGAGTGCACTCTGTGAAGGACCGCTTCTGTGAACTCGTTCAGGATCTGGCGTCGTCCCTCGTTGTCGTCGCCATCTGCAAACATGGACCGGACCACTGCTCGGTAACCCGTGAATGAATTCACCGCGGTGGCATGCTGTAAATTGCGAGTCGCACAGGGCTGGATCTCCGTCATGGCTCTGCAACCGTAGAAATGAAGGTGTGTGATCCCGAGAGACGTGTTTTATAGACCATGTCACACATGCGCGCCTAGCTCTACGGGTGTAGTCCGTGATACGTACTATTCTGATGGGTTAGTCCAAAATAGAGAGCAACAACAACAACACAGATTGCAGATCAATCCTTTTATTATGCGTGAACATCATAGGAATGCATATACTGACCTGTCTGTGGGGTTTTTCCACAATGGCGGTTACCTTCCGCCATTAGTCGCCATTAGCCGCCATTTTCCCACAATGGCGGCCACCTTCCGCCATTAGCCGCCATTATCCGCCATTTTCCAACAATGGCGGTCAGACAAGTCTGGACATGTCCAAAGGTCACGCTCCATTCACCCAAACCGGAAGTGACGTCATTTTTACATCCGGGCTCTTCGCGTCTGCGCCTGCATTGAGGTATGTATGAGGGTCTTCATGCGCGCGCGCGCAATGCGGCTCAGTCGTACACCAGTACACCAGTCTCGATCCTCGACTTGGGATAGAGATTACCAGCTAGCGTGCTATAAAAGGGAAGCGGCCTGACCGTTTCATCAGACACTCTGTCAACCACCAAGATGTTCACTTGCACAACTTGCCAGAAGCAGTTTACTCGCCCAGAAGATTTGCGACGGCACAAGTCCTCCATCCACAACGGCGCACGGTATACTTGTATAACCTGCGCACGGTCATTTAATCGGGAGGATCCTTTACTGCGCCACGAACGCTCATTCCACGAGGGGACGACGGAACAATGTAATGAATGTAGTCAACTCTTCAAACGACCCAGTCAGTTAAAACGGCATCAGCGTTTGATTCATACCCCGTCTCTACGGTTTGGGCGACAACTTCCCACTAAAGAGGCACCCAGGAGGGTCAGACCCAGTGAAGATGAGCCCGGGGAGACGAATGCCACTGGTGATGCGATCACGGACAGCCCGCCTATACCCACAGTTCAGAAGAGCCTAGATATCCAGCCAATCCCTAGCATTACTGTTGCCAGTCATACGACTGACGACATCGAACATTTTCTGGAAGATGCAGTGGATATTCCTAGCGATCTGTTACAGGACGCCCATCCAGTGAATGACATCTATCGGCGCCAATGGCCCATGATACGGCACATTTTCCACCGTGATCGCCCCATTCCAGATATCTACAATTTCCCACTGACCCACCTCACCCGTCTACGCAGCTCGTGGAAGCCATCTTCAAAGATCAAACTACGGCCTTCAAATTGAATGTTGCTTTCGGGTACATCTTACGTCACAAAAAGACGGACCAGTTACGGTATTATTATGCCAGTAATAACAGCCATGCGTTTGACCAACCGCTCACCATCATTAACCGGGGGTCACTAGAGACGATGCTGGAGATACTGGACACCGTGGAACCCTTGAGATGGGCACATCGTCAACGCCCCAACATACAATGGGTGGTAGAGAGGGTAACCAATGTCACGTTTTTCCTTACCAAGCTGACCGACCACAGCCATCGGTTGAATGCGTCACCCGCGCACTGATGAATACCATAAGATGCCGCACATACTCTCTATGTCTACATGCTGATCGTTGACTTGAGCTCAGTAAACACTTGTACCTAATGTGACGGTGCGTTAAATAATAAAACATGGTGTTTGATATTTCAATTTGTTTTGCTGTGAACATACTAAACATACCCAAGGCGGCTCCCCCAGCCTGGGTATGATGTAACATTGGGGATAATAAACTGTATAAACCTTGCTGAACTTGTTGTTATTCATGACAACCGCTTTCCGCTATACTTGGATGAAATATATACAGAATTCCCTGTCTGCGCATGCGCAGAATGGTGACAACGGCCGAGCCACTAGTCTAGTCCGGTGCCCCTTCACGAATGCTTCACATGGATACCTCATACAACTCCAGGGAGCCGCCCTGGGTATGATGTAACATTGGGGATAATAAACTGTATGAACATTGCTGAACTTGTTGTTGTTCACATCACCCCATTGACTTGATAGGCAGATCCCAATAAGCCCGGAGACCGATATTAGCCCTTTTGGCTAGAGGTGATAGGGGTTTTCCCCTAGTTTAGAACTGATTGTGCTAAAAATAGATCAACAGATAGCTTGCTATAAAAAGGAAACGGCCTGGCCGTTTCATCAGACACTCTGTCAACCACCAAGATGTTCACTTGTACTACGTGCTCGAAATCATTCACTCGCCGGCATGACTTGCGCCGCCATGAGGCTACCAAGTACGATGGAACCGCCCGGTATAGCTATACGATATGTAGGCCTATACTGTCGTTTCAGCGCCCAGATCATTTACAGCGCCATGAACGTTCAATTCATGGGCCATCCAAGCGTCGATGCGAAGAATGTGGTCAACTCTTCAAATGACCCAGTCGGTTAAAACGGCATGAGCGTTTGATTCATGGTGCATCACCACGGCATGAGGGACAACTTTCCACTAAAGAGGTACCCAGGAGGGACAGATGCACTGAAGATGAACCCGGGGAGGAGAATGCCACTGATGATGCGATCACGGAGAGCCCGCCTATACCCACAGCTCAGAAGAGCCTAGATATCCAACCGGTCCCTAGCATCACTGTTTCCAGTAATACACCTGACAACAACGAACATTTTCTGGAAGATGCGGTGGATGTTCCCAGCGATCTCTTACCCGAAGATCATCCAGTGAGTGAGATGTATCGACGCCATTGGTCCATGATCCGACACTGCTTCCACCGTCATCGCCCTATATTGGACTTGTACAATTTCCGGCTGACCGACCTCGCCCGTCTACGCAGCTACGTGGAAGCCATCTTCAATGACCAACCTACATCCTTCACATTAAATGTAGCATTTGGGTACATCTTATGCCATAAGATGACGCCTGAATTGTGATATTTCTATTCCAGTGCCATCAACCCAGTGTACGACCATCCTTTCACAATCACCAATCGGGCGTCGCTAGAGACGATGCTGACCCAACTGGACACTGTGGATCCCTTAGAATGGGGCTATGAACAGCGTACCAACACCAAGTGGATAGTGGAGAGGGTCGCCAATGTTACGTTCTTCGTGGTTAAACTGACCCACCACCCCCATCGGATGAAAGTATTCACCCATGCACTGATAGATACCCAGAATGCGCAAACAACTATCTGAGGATATGTTTCCTCAACGGTATCCTGGCCTGTCCGATGACGATTAGAACAAACGATTCAGAGCGAACATGGCCGAAGATGGAACTTTCTGAAATGGCGACTTCTGATTGGACAAGAGTATCCGAGAATACATCTAACGGACAGGAACGAATATGACAGATGCAAATGGTGGCCTCTGATTGGACAAGAATATTCCTGAATTGTAAATATACCCAACGCGGCTCCCCCAACGTGGGTATGATGTAACATTGGGGAGAATAAACTATATGAAAAAAAACTTCTTGTTGTTGTTGTTCTCTTATGTGTGATCATTGTTGTTGTTGCTGTTGTTGTTCTCTGTCCGGTCTATATCATGGTGTTATGTTAGAGTGTTAAGGTGTAACGACGGGCGTCGACTGGCGTCACTGCATTTCGAAGAATTAGTGACAATTCCATGGAATATCAGAGCTTCTGAACTATTTCACGTGGGCGTTGAAGCATTAAGAATGGCGTTGGTGGGCGTTGCTACAAGATGACACCTCACACGACGCATTCGCACCGCGGATGGTCCATCTCTACACCAAATAACATCCTTCACTGCTAAAAAATGCCCACTTTCGCTACTACTCGTACTGATGGCGTCACCAATGACGTCACAGATGCTGTGGATATCCCTCAACTCGGAATGTACACCCTAAGCGCTACAACATGACACCTCCCACGACGCATTCGGACCAAGGATGGTTCCTCTCCACTCCGAATACCTTCCTTCACTGCCCCAAAATGTCCACTTTCGCTACTACTCCTACTGATGACGTCACTAATGACGTCACAGATGCTACGGACATGCCTCAACTCGGAATGTACACCTCGAGGGCTACAAAATGACACCTCACACGACGCATTCGGACTAAGGATAGTCCCTCTCTACACCAAACTCACCCCCACGCACCCACAAAATGTCCACTTTCGCTACTACTCGTACCGATGACATCATCAATGACGTCACAGATGACGCGGACATCCCTCAAATCGGAATGTACACCCCGAGAACTACAAGATGACACCTTCCAGGACGCATTCGAGCCGTGAATAGCCCATCTCGACCCCAAATACCTTCATGTACTGCCCGAAAATGGCCACTTTCGCTACTACTCGTACCGATGACGTCACCGATGACGTCACAGATGACGCGGACATCCCTCAAATCGGAATGTACACCCGAGAACTACAAGATGACACCTTCCAGGACGCATTCGAACCGTGATTAGCCCATCTCGACCCCAAATAACTTCCTTCGCTGCCCCAAAATGGCCACTTTACTTACTACAACCAACTGCGCATGCGCAGATTAACGCGACATGCATTCAAAAAACACACCATTCTGACTCTACCCCACACAAGCTTCACTTTGACACCTCACACGACCCATTCGAACCGTGATTAGCTCATCTCTAACCCAAACACCCCCCTACATAGCACCCAAATGCCTGTTTTCTATACTACGGCCAGACTGCGCATGCGCAGACTATTGAACACGGACGAACCATTAGTGTAGTCAAGTGCTCCTCCACGAGAGCTTCAAAATAAGACCTCACTCGACCACATTGGACCATGAGTGGCCCACCTAGACTCCAACATGTCCACCCCGTATGGGCCTATACACCCATAGCCATGCAGTATAGGCCTATGGGCCTACCCAGGCCTCGTGACTTTTTTCAAAAATTTCACCGATTCGCACGGGGACACTTCCTATCATGTTCTAAATGCCGAGACGAGTAAAACGAGACCCCACAACCCTACCGCAAATGTATAGAAGTACGTTTCCCAGGGGGACAAATATTGATCCTATACCCTCAGTATGGGTCTATATGGGGCTCGGTGACTTTTTTCAAAAATTTCACCGATTCGCACGGGGACACTTCCTATCATGTTCTAAATGACGAGACGAGTAAAACGAGACCCCACAACCCTACCGCAAATGCATAGAAGTACATTTCCCAGGGGGACAAACATTGATCCTATACCCTCAGTATGGGACTATATGAGGCTATATCGTACTTTTTCAAAAATTTCACCGATTCGCACGGGGACACTTCCTATCATGTTCTAAATGACGAGACGAGTAAAACGAGACCCCACAACCCTACCGCAAATGTATAGAAGTACGTTTCCCAGGGGGACAAACATTGATCCTATACCCTCAGTATGGGACTATATGGGGTTCGGTGACTTTTTCAAAAATTTCACCGATTCGCACGGGGACACTTCCTATCATGTTCTAAATGACGAGACGAGTAAAACGAGACCCACAACCCTACCGCAAATGTATAGAAGTACGTTTCCCAGGGGATCCTATACCTCCCATACCCCATATAGGCATTTTCCCGTAATTTAGGATAAAGTCCGTATTCCGTATTTTTTCAGGAAAATTTTTACATACACCCACCCTGGAACTAGGGGGAGATAACTCTATTGATAGGCAAGCCCCGTTAAGCCCGGCGACCTATATACCCCCATACCCCATATAGGCATTTTCCCAGGTTTTTCGATAAAGTCCGTGTTCCGTATTTTTTTTTTTCAGGAAAAATTTTACATGCACCCACCCAGCCATAAAATATCCCTTCACCTAGGCTTCACTTTGATACCTCACTCGACCCCATTGGACCATTAGGGGCTCCCCTAGCTCCAACACGGCTATTTTCATACCCTTGGGCCACCGCGCATGCGCAGAATGCCGATATTTCAACCCCACACCCAGCCCATCAGATGCCCCCTCACATATGCTTCACTTTGATACCTCAGTCGACCCCATTGGACCATTAGGGGCTCCCCTAGCTCCAAAAAGGCTATTTTCATACCCTTCGGCCACCGCGCATGCGCAGAAGGCCGATATTTCAACCCCACACCCAGCCCATTAGATGCCCCTTCACATAAGCTTCACTTTGATACCTCACTTGACCCCATCGGACCATTTTATCTAGGGACTACTTTTTCTCCGCGGAAGCTTTTTCCCGCGACCGAATCACCGCCAAAATCGCTGCCAGACCGCATCACCGCGGATGAATACATGGAACTATTTTTGACCTGTGCTGGAGGTAGCTTTTTGGTCAATTTGAAATACTCGCTTCTGATTGGTCGAGAGCCGCCCCCAGTTTCCCCCAAATTTTACCCGGGGGAACAAATAAGTAGGTCAATCCTAAGGAATTTGCACTTTATATACTACTAACATCAGAGTATTTAGGAAGTGCTGATGTCTACCCCAACCTGCTATTATATTAAGTTTTGAGAGATCACCGCGAATTTTTACTGTTTCATTCAGCCATATCTGCAAATCGAACCATAATTTTTGTACAACAGGGCAAAATAAGAACAAATGCTCAATCGATTCTTTTTCTAATGCGCAGTAAGAGCAATGGTTGTCATTTCTTTTCCCAATTATATGTAAAAAACTATTTGTACATAATGTTCTTTGCAGTATTCGATATTGGAAGTCTCTTAATTTTGTTTCCTTGGTAGTAGTGACATTACTTATGAAAGCATCTTCCCAGTTCACGTCGATTTGCGTTTCAAGTATATTATTCCATTTTCGGATGCTTTTGTACTAAAAGGCTCACTAGTATTATTGATTATGTCATAGAATATTTTACACCCTTTTTCTTGCCTTGTCAAAGTCCTTTTTTCAATTCCATAGTTCGGGTAATGTAAAAGTTTAACTGAAAACTGTTTATTTATTATGGTTGTCCATTCTTTAGGGATTGATCTCACGACACGCATATAATCCAGATATGTTCCCTTGATGTTGTATGTTTCTTTAAGCCTTTTGAAATCGAGAAACTCTCCGTTGCTGTTAAGAATATCTCTAATGTACATTATTTTCTTTTGGAACCAGTCTTTGATAAACAAAGTTTGCTTCAATTTACCGTTAAACCATAACGATTCGTCCAAAATGTCAGTTATGGTGGTGGGAATCAGTTTTTTACGTAAGATTCTCCAGGCTTCAAACGTATCTTTCCAGAATGGATTTCTAATAGTTTTTATTACTTCCTTGATATATTCGTCTCCCACATTCCACATGTAGGGTGTTTCTGAAAGGTTGAGACTGACTATAGTTTTCCATTTTTTGTTTTGGGAATGTAGTCTTTTAATCCAGGATATCTTCAAGCTGTGAATGAAATTATTTATATTAACCATTCTTAATCCACCGTATCTATAGTCTTGTGTTAATATATTTCGTTTGATCCTGTCGTTTCCTTCGTTCCAAATAAATCTGAATAGTATAGTATTGAGCTCTTGGATAAAGTGGCCAGGTGGGTTTGGCAAGGCAAGAAAGAGGTAAGTGAGTTTTGACAAGGCCATCGATTTGATCACTGTAATTTTTCCCAAAAGTGTTAGATTTCTGCGCTTCCTTTTACTTAATTCCTGTTTCAATTGTTCTAATTTGGCTAAATAATTTATTTTCCATATTTCGTGAAAATTTATAGAAGACAATTCTATCCCAAGAATTCCGAAGTCAGTAACCCATTCTAGCTTCACGTCCTGACATAGTTTTATGTCTGAGCCAGTCAAAGCACCAATCCAAATAGCTTTTGTTTTCTCCACATTTATTCTGAGTCCAGATATTTTGTAAAAGTGGTCCAAAATGTCTAGAGATCTTCTCAAAGAAGTTTCTGAACCGTCAAGGGTTAGCTGAGTATCGTCCGCGTATTGGCTTATCTTATATTCTACTTTTTCAATCGTTATACCTTTGACGTGCTTATCTGATCGAATCAGTAGGCCTAGTATTTCTGCACATAATAAGAATATGTAAGGGGATATTGGGTCGCCTTGTCTACAGCCACGTGTGTTCTGGAAGAAAGGTGACAAGTGACCATTTTGTAACACACATGTATGAATATTATTATAAAATGTTTTAATCCATTTTCGCATATTGTCACCAAAGTTATAGTATTTTACAGCTTCATCAATAAATGTCCAAGAGACGGAATCGAATGCCTTTTCAAAGTCTACAAGTAGTAATAAGCCAGGAATATCTTTGTGTTTTGTCTCCAGCATGAGGTCATAGATTAACCTAACATTTTCTCCTATATATCGGCCTTGGACAAATCCCTTCTGGTCTTCGTGGATTAGCTTGTCTAGGACTGTTTTTAATCTATTCGCAATGCACGATGACGCCAATTTGTATATTACGTTCAACAGTGTTATTGGTCGCCAGTTTTTAAGATAATTTCTTGGTTTGCCGGGCTTTGGTAAGCATGTGATTACTCCTTGTCTCTGCGATACTGATAATTCCCCTTTGGTATACGCTGTATTGAGAGACCGTAAAACAAATTTCCCAAGGTCCTTCCAGAACATTTTAAAAAATTCGATAGAAAATCCATCAATTCCGGGGCTTTTTTCGTTTTTTGTGTTCTTCAGTGCAGTACATAATTCTTCATAGCTGATTAAACCCTCTAGTTTTGAAGCATCTTCTGTGGCCAGTGACGGGATATCAAGCGAATCCAACGTTTCTCTAATTTCATGGATGTTTACATTCGATGTTTTTCCAGAATATAGTTTTTCATAGTATTTTTTTTGCTCGGCTCTAATTGTTTCACTGTCGAATATTTCATCCCCATTATCAAGCTTAAGGTTAGTTATAACTTTATTGGTAAAATTTCTTTTTTCAAGTCCAAGAAAATACTTTGTTGGTTTTTCCCCCAAATTTGCCCATTTTACTTTCGACTTTGCTATTACGCCTTTCAGTTTGTCTTCCCTAAATTCAGTCAAATCATCTATACTTACATCTGCAAAGTTCTGTTCTATATCAGTTTCCAGTATTTCTATTTCCTTTTCTAAGCTTTTTTCTGATTTTTCTTGCTCAATTTTCCTTCGCGATAAATATTTGATGGTTTCTCCTCTAATTTTCATCAGGACTGTTTCTAGAAACAGGTCGTCTTCAATTGTGAAATGAATTGATGAGCGATCCATTTTGAATAGTGTCTCTCTGTTATATATTATAGGGGCATATTCTTCGATATTGTTGTTTATCTCATTTTTCACTATATTCAAATAATCGGGATCTTTCAGAAGAGAACAGTTGAATTTCCAGTAGGATTTACCCCTATCCGTATTCGTGAATTTACATTTAATAACTATCAAGGAATGGTCAGTTTTATATCCAGGTTTTATATCAGATTCCGTTGTTATATTTGATATGTCTGCGGAAGTAATAAAAAAATCCAACCTAGCCTGCTGTCGGGTTTTTCCGTCTCCACGTATACCGTCTTTCATTCTCGTGCATTGTTCTCCATATATCCATAAAATCATTGTCGTTAATCATTTCGAGAACTGTTTTACTGGCTTGTGGCTTATTAACATTTTTATAGTTTTCTGTGTCCAGCTCTGGATTGAGTACTAGGTTCCAATCGCCGCAAATGATTGTTGAAGGGTTACCAAGTTCTGATATGATTTTATGAACTTTGTTGAAAAAACTAGGTTTGTCAGTGTTTGGTCCATATATATTTGCTAAGGTAACTGGTACGTCATGGATGTTAAGGCTTAACATCAAGTAGTTTCCATCAGGATCTTGTACAACACGATGGACTTTATAATCAAAATTGTTGTTGAATAAAATCCTCACACCACGTGCGTTTGATCGGAAGGGACTTGTCCAAGCGTCTTTATCCCATTCGGTCTTGATCTGATTTTCGAGATTCTTATCAGTATGTGTGTCCTGTAAACATATTATTGAATATTTTTTCTTTTTCATATACTGGAAAACATCCGCTCGCTTCATCGAGTTAGCTAACCCTTGACAGTTCATACTAGCGATACTTATTGCTTCCGCCATACTTTGCTATTGCATGCGAGAAATTTGTGTTGGTGGTGCTCTGGAAAGTATTGACGTGAAGATGAGAATTGATTATGGAATCTAATTAAATTGTTTACTCCATGTGTCATATCGACTACGAAGGCAACATATTTATAAAGTATAAAGTGTAGATTCATAAAAATGCGGTCGTGTGAAATGTGGATAGGGTGGACTTCCATCCAGGCTCTGCATATAGGCATAATTGGTAATGTTAATATCAACATAATTTGAAAACCATAGTTATAGTCGGGTAGTCAATTTTAGTAAGTTTTTCGAGTCAGTTGAAGGAAATAGTTATATTTTTTGTGTTGTATGGTGTTCAGTATCATTCTGACATGAAATTATGTCAGTCTGATAATTTGGCGTTTTTGGAAATTTCACAGTTTGCAAAGTCTGTGAAGTCCTTAAACTTGAACCTTAAACTTGACCATAATTCCTCAGTGAGTCAGACAATCTTATCTGGGAATTGCACAATACACCATCAGCACATTTGCTAAAAACAAAAGAACCGAGGCATAGGTCTTCATTGCAGTACTAGCAATCATATTGATATAGTTTATAACGTCTTTAGCTGCTTTATTGCCGGTATCCACTGCGTTGTGAACAGTTCCGTACATCCAGACACGAGTATGCTCTCCGGCAAAAAATAGCGGAACTTCAGCTTCTCCTAGGATATCCCAGTCCCTCTCATTGGCGCCTGGAAGAAAATATTACAACAATCATATCAAATTCAGCATACTCTTTCACCCGCATTGACTGACATGTTGTGTTGTATCTGTCTGACTCACCAAGACGATGTTCTGTCTGAACAACAATGTACAGACCGTTTCTGTGATCTATGTACCCCAGCCCTGACGACTTGGTTCACTTAACATGTAAACAGAACTGGTGTCTAAATTTCAAGGCAACGCCCAGGATTTGAATAACTATCATCTGTAATGAGAAACATTCGAATTTTGGTGGAATGCGTATAATGGTGACTTCGCTGTGAATTTATCGCACCATTTTCGAATGTCAAGCAATCAAGCACAAAACAGTTCTATTTCATCTATTTCTCCTCGTTCCACACTTCTTTGGTTGTAGGATTAGACAAATGTTATTTCATAACGTATTCGGAAGAACTGAAAACGATGGAATTTCATGAAAACTTTGAACAAGAAATATCTTCAAAAAATGATGGACGACTAAGATTAAATGGGCAATGTGCAAAATGCTTAATTTGCATAATAACAACAGATTTTTGCAGGTGTAACCATTTATAACTACTTACCATCCAACATTGTTTCTTCCTCAACGAGTAAAGAACTGCCACTATATCAATGACCCATATCGAGGATCCATAAGATTTGTCTGAGTGCACGGGTGGTGCGTACGTTGAGAATATAGCTAGGCCTGCGGGTGTATACCACGGTAATAATTGCTAAAACTGGGAACGTTGAATCTGGACTTTATTGATAGCGAATTATATTGTGAGAACACTGTTGTCCCATACACAGGCAATATTCAATAATTTAGCTTTAAGCTTATCTGCAAGTACGTTCACAAATTCGCCCAAGGACTTCTTTTCAGGTTAGGCACATGCTTCCATACTTGTACCAACATGATGCAACAACTAACCAGAGAGTCTACCACTCCGCGCATTATAGGCGCTGAGCTGGCCTGCTTGTGTCGAGTAGTCCATGTATGACACATCTGTGGAGAGCGAGAGAGCAGCAACAACAACAACAAAGATTGCATATGTCAATCATTTTATAATCCCCTCCATCACAGACAACCCAAGCTGGGGGAGCCGCATTGGGTAGGTTTATATCACGCTCTTGTACGCTTGCTCTGGTAAAATGCCGACCTACCATTTTCGAAATCGTCCTTGTGTGGCGTCCTTCTTTCGCATAGAAACGTATTGAGTCTTCCCGGGAAAGATTTAGGTCCACAGTCGAAGATGGTCGAAGGTAGCTTGTTTTTGGTCGATGAGTCGTTTAGTATATAGCCGTACTGGGGTGTGTGGGGGGGGAGGGGGGTTATTGCATCGCTAAAGGCTTCCCGCGCTAACTGAGTGCGCCTGGGATATTTTTGTCTCTGTTAAGTAGCTCGGGTTTTCAAACACCACCGAGTAGTGAGCATTTCCATTGATATTCCGTAATAAAGAGCCACAAGAAATGGGAAATGTATGTCGGTGTGTTGAACGAGCATCTGAACGAAATGCGCAATGAGGCAAGTGAAGGCATGATGCCGCCGGAAATCCATTGGCTGGAGTTGTATCTTTTGGCATGGTCACTTGCTCTCGTAAATCTGAAACGTGTCCACAGGCCGTTCGGAATGGTGGATGGTTTTTACTCTTCTGAGTCGGGGGTGTAGTAGGTACCGTGACAGGTGGGGTCTGTCGTGTAGTAGGTTCTGTGGTAAGCTGGGTCTGTGGCTTCGTATGTACCATACTAGGCTACGTCTGTATCCGATGAGGCTTGGTCGGACGGGCGGTCGCTCGGGGTGTGACTGTATAGTCCCCCACTTGACCTGCCGTCACGGGTGGAAAGAGGGTGTAGGTAGATTGAGTAGCGAGATGACGCTGGCCACGTAGAAGTACAACAAGCACGGGAGGGATAAGACCGCCTTGAATATCTTGAATATCTTTCAGTCAATGAAACATGGGTTGAAGGAGTAGGCGCCGCGTGATCACAAAGCGTACGTCGCTGCAGTCGGGATTAAACGATTTTTCGAATTTGCCTTTGGCTTTACTGATCTGCACTTGGTCACCAAGCTGGAATATATAGGGACGTCAACGTTGCAGAGGTGGCCTTGGATACAGGACGCCCCGGACTTGGGCTTCGTTGTGCTTGATGACATGGGTGGGGGCTCCATCGATACTGCGGTGATGGGCTCGTTGTACGTGTGAACGTAGAACACGTTGTTGGTTTTCAGAAACTGATTTTCAGGAATTCTTTCCTTTCAACGGTCTGAAAGTACAAGGGTTAGTGTCCGGTCTTAAAGATCTGCCTGAATGCGTTGATGAGATTCTCCCCCGATTTCATGCGGATGGGCATGACTTAGGCATATTTGTCCCAGACGATGACTCGGTACCGTGGAAATGGCGCAGTCATTCGATGTAAGCTATGAATGGTCCTGACCAGCACGTCGTCCGCTTCTGGCACGCCCCGTTTCGAAACGGCCCATAGATCGGGATTCAGGGTAAAATGCATTGATGATCCATTCAGCCGAACCAATTGAGCAAAAAGAGGCCGCGGTGGACGTAGACAACGTAACACAAGTGTTGCCGTCCAGTTCGTCACTCGTTTGAATTTTTGACAACGACTCCGAGACAGCCTGTGATGTGACAGGTCAGTATCTCACACATCCCCCAATGTTTTCGATGCTCCATGTACTTATCATCACGAAGACCTCGAGAGCCAGGCTGTGAAAAGCACGACACACGCCGTGGACTGCACCCTCTCCAGGTCCACAAATGAACAGGTAGCCCGAGCGTGCAGACTTTTGTAGTGCCTCTAGATGCGTCTATTGGCAGTGGAGTGCGTAGTCCACCGATGGCTTAAACTCTACGTGGCTCCTCTGATTACCCAACTTCACAGGCCTCAGTGAACAAGCAGTGCACTCAACCCCAGGGTGACAACCCACACACACACACCCTGGACTATCTCTACTACGCCTCAACTGCGCATGCTGTGACCAGTCTTAATCTACAGCGTAAAGCCATCAACAACCCACCCTTGTATTGCAAATGAGTGTAAAGTCCGGTTACATTCACCCCGCCCATCACTGACCGGAAATGTTGGCAGGATTGCTTCAACAATACAGGACAAAAAGGAAACACAAGGCACACTTTGAAGACACTAAGATTATTCGGTGCTCAGCTTAACCTAGATGAACATCAGGTCGACATCAGATCAACACCAGATTAGGAAAGCACTTACCAACAGCGGGGAATGAGTATACACCTCTGGAATATGGATCAGCTAACCACCTGGTGCGGGCCATCCTAACCACGGAGGCGGTGTCAACGTCACTACCGGATACCGTCCGCAGTCGACTAAGAGCTGCAAAGATAAATATAATTGTATAGAATCCCGAGTATATCAACGATATTTTCCATTTTTTAAACAGTTGATTTGTAAATTCCATTTTCCTTAAATTATGAAGTTCGGTATTTTCATTGACTTATAGAGATAATTGGGAGAAAATCTGACCAATCACGAAATCTGACCAATCACAGAGTTCCTGTAGAATATCTGACCAATCACAGAGTTAATGGAGATCATCTGACCAATCACAAGAGTTCCTGTAGAACATCTGACTAATCACAGAATTCATGTAGAATATCTGATCAATCACAGAGTTTATGTGGAACATCTGACCAACCACAGAGTTCCTGTAGAAATCTGACCAAGCGAAGAGTTCCTGTAGAACATCGGACCAATCACAAGAGTTGCTGTAGAACATCTGACTAACCACAGAGTTCCTGTAGAACATCTGACCAATCACAGAGTTCCTGTAGAACATCTGACCAATTAACATCTGACCAATCACAGAGTTCCTGTAGAACATCTGACCAATCACAGATTTTCTGTAGAGCATCTGACCAATTAACATCTGACTAACCACAGAATTCCTGTAGAACATCTGGCCAATCACAGAATGGATGCTAAAACCATGCCCATCTTTCCCATGGACTTCTGGAACCAACTAACAGACCAAGATGAATGCTCAATACAAACTAGTTATTTCTCCTGAGATCAGGTCGAGGGCTCCTTCTTTCAAATTTGGCTGGATGAAGACGAGAATAAGGCAGACATACCGATACACAAACAGCTATCAAAATCCCACCAGACTTTCACCGACAGAATTTCCTGTCAGATGGTACTTCCTTCCGACATACACGTGAATTCTTACTCTTAATGGTTAGTGAATCAGGAAAATTCTTAAACTTGGACATAAATTATATGCAACATTAAAAGATTGGTGGAAAACGATGCCGGAGTACTGACAAGAAATCATATGACCCCACAGAAAAATATACTAACTGCATATTTCTAAAAACATCGGAAGAACCAAAAGTGATCCATGTGATGATTTGTATCCCAAAGGCAT
>JAVTVY010003951.1:0-37437 GCA_036873755.1 Hanleya hanleyi | reverse complement strand
ATCTTTGATTCTTTAAAGGGTAGTTCAATTTTTACGACCCTCGACCTCAAGAGCGGGTATTGGCAAATACCTATGGCAGTACAAGATATAGAGAAGACAGCATTTGTTTGCTCGGAGGGTTTATTTGAATGGCGGGTCATGCCCTTTGGCTTTTGTAATTCGGGGTCAATCTTCCAGAGGGCAATGAATGACATCTTTAGAGATTATGTAGGCAAATTTGTTTTTTGCTATGTAGACGATATCGTCTTATACTCAAGAAACCCAAAAGAGCATGCCCATCACTTGAAACTTGTTTTTGAACGTTTGTTGGAGTATAACCTACAGTTAAAATTCAAAAAGTGTGTATTTGCAGCTAGCTCTGTGGACCTTCTGGGCTACCATATTTCTGCCAAGGGTATTTCGCCACAAACTCAAAAGGTTGAGGCTATACGTAACATGGCACCCCCCACCTGTGTGGGAGAGGTCAGGTCTTTGTTAGGTATGACAGGATACTATCGTTCATGTATACCAGGGTATGCCACTATTGTTGAACCTTTGTTAGCATTAACTCGTAAACATGCACGTTTTTCTTGGAGTGCTGACCATCAGACAGCCTTTGACAAACTCAAGACCATCCTGTGTTCTGACGTAGTAATGGCCTACCCTGACATTCAGAAACCATACAAATTGTATACCGATGCTTCAAGTTACGCAGTTGGTGCCATCTTGGTTCAGGTAAGTGATGATGGGGTTGAGAGGGTCATCCAGTATGTGTCTTCTACCCTTAAGGGCAGCCAATTGAAATGGCCTGTTATTGAGAAAGAGGCCTACGCTTTGGTCTACGCTTTGCGCAAGCTGCGACCGTATTTATGTGGTGCAGACTTTGTGGTGTATACAGACCATAAACCCCTGAAGAGTCTTTTTGTTAGTGAGGTCAAAAACACCAAAGTTCAGCGATGGGCTGTACTCATCGCTGAATATGGGTGTAAGATAGAGTGCATTCAAGGTGCCAAGAATGTCCGGGCCGACATGCTCTCACGCCTTGGTCGACCATCGGAGATTGCGACCTTTGATACGGGAGATTATGTCATTCCAGCTGACGATGATGGTGTACTCTCCCATGTCCCACTGACAGCACATGGTATTGATCTGAATGATTTACGTCATCAGCAGAAGATTGAATATGCTGATATCCTTCGTGACGTACCTGAAGATTATGCTGTTCATCAAGGCATACTGTATTCTCTTACATGCCGTTCAACATTGGAAGCAGACTATCCTAGAGTACTTTTACCATCTCTTTTCCGAGAACGTGTTATGCGACTTGCGCATGAGCAAGCAGGCCACCAGGGGGCCCAGAAAACTCTTAGTATGGTTAGGGATAGTTTTGTATGGCAGGGCATGCGAAAAGATATCACACGGTTTATTGACAACTGTGCTAGGTGTCAGGTTAACAAGCGGGTACGAACTCGACCGTCGTATACTGGAATGCCTACTGCACAGTATCCAGGTCAGATTGTTGGCTTGGACCTGATTGGTCCGCTACCTCGCACTGCTTCCGGGCATGCGTACATCATGGTTATTGTTGATCATTATACTGCATGGGCTGAGGCCTACCCCATCCCACGCAAAACTGCTGAGAATGTGGAGGAAAAGTTCTTTGATGAATATTGTCCACGACATGGCATTCCTGAAGTTGTCGTGACTGACCTTGGCAAGGAGTTCAATGCACATGCACTTCATGCAAAATTCAAAGTTGTAGGCATAGACCATCGTAGGACCACTCCCTATCACCCTCAGACCAATGGCAAAACTGAAAGGTTTAATCAAACTTTGAAAGGTATCATACAGAAGCTTGTTAATAATCAGTCTCGCCGGTGGGCGCTTGAGTTGCCAGCAGCGCTAATGGCGTACCGGAATACCGTCCATATGTCAACTGGTTACACACCCTTTTTCTTGACCTATGGTCGTAGGGCTCGTCTTCCTTTATCCCTTCCTGTTGATGCATCTCAGGATTTAGACGATCGCCTTACTGTCTTGGGTAATGTCTTGCACCGTGCAAAGGCAGTTACGGCCAGGTCTCGTGAATATCACCGCCGGCAAATCAACCAGAGAGCCAATGCTGGGCAGTTCCAAGTTGGTGATTCTGTAGTTGTGCACGCTGATGAGCGTATCAAGTTCACATCGCACTGTGACCCTCAGTACGAGATTGTGCGTCTTAATGGTCCAGTTGCTCACATTCAGCATCTAAGATCTGGTAAGAGGAAGGTGTACAATGTTAGTAAGCTTCGTGTTGTTGATTCTCAGGTTGCATGGGACACTGTAAACCCTCGACCTATCCGTAATCCGGCTCTAGGTACACAGCGCAGTCTGGTACGGGCGGAGCAAGCGCCTGACAGGGTCCCAGTGGTCCCTCCCCCAGAAGTGACTGATCAACCAGCCACGGTCCCACAGGTTATTGACACTCCATCTTTCTCTGAGTCACGTGATGTTGAGTATGCTCCTGACGTCCCTATGACAGTTGATACGCCTTCTGAGGCAGAACCAGTGATTGATGAACCCGTCAATCCTGCTCTTGACATAACCCCACCTATATTAGATGACCCTGGCGAGTTGAACCAAATGGATGTTGACCCTCCCGTCACGCATCCATATTATTTACCTAAGCGTAAGCCACGCCCCCCAATCACCGGTACATCATATGACAAGAAACGGCGCACTTACACATTCCGTTTCCAGTCGCTGTAGTGTCAAGATGTTGGTGTTGTTCGCTGCCTTTCTTTGCATCGTACATGCTGATGCACGCCTTACCCGTATTGCTAATGGCGTGTTAGTGGTTGGAGGTGATGCACTTTCCCTTGTGAAGGCAGAATGGACTGTAGTTGTCACTATAATGCCTCCTAAGCTTCCCTTAACATTTCTTCAGAGAGTTATTGAATTTGAAGCTGCTATTAATACCTCCATTGATGAAGGTCCACTTAGACATGATGATATTGTTAGTTGGTTTTACCGTATACGACACATGCGGTCGACAATTGATAGACTCACTGCAACTGTTCCGTTTTCCACCCGCATCCGGAGTAAACGAGGTTTACTGGACTTTGTCGGCCATGCTGCTTCGTTCGCTTTTGGATTGGCGACTTCCGCAGATATCACCCGCGTACGTCAGCTAATCGCTTCAACAAGGTCAACGACTCAGTCCATTATTCATTATTCTAACACTCTGGCGACTCATGTTAACAAGGCATTCCAGGAGATTTCACTTTCCCGTGATCAGTTGAATCGTCTCTCTGGCACTGTTGCTAACGTTACAAAGCATCTTACCATCCTGGATGATGCGGTCAACCGTGCTTCTGTGGATAGGCAACACCTGACATTGTTGTTACAGTTTAGTCACGTGGTTGATGCTCTTGAGCTAACATTGCAGTCGTTTTCTGATGCTCACTCTCAATATCAGCATCACGTCGCTTCCCTGGAATTAGGCCATTTGACAGAAGATTTGTTTCCACCTACCCAGCTCCAGAAGCTGCGAGACTATCTTCCGGTTGGTGTCCGTCTTGTATCCTCGTACCATTGGTACTATCGCCACGTCTTGGTTCATCCGATCTGGAATGCAGATACTCTTACTTATGTGGCCACACTGCCATTAATCGATGACGGTGCATATGTCGAGTATGGGTTACAGTCTTGGGCCATGCCGATCCAGGCTCCTGAACATTATTTGCAAGTTGTTTTTCCTGTTGATCATATTGGTCTCGATACTAAGACTGGTTGGTATTTTGTGCCCAGCGGATGTTCCGGACAATCTCCTCGCGTGTGTTATGGTAATGTCCAGTTGCAGAAGAATCACATTCCATGTATCATGAGTCTCTTAACGAACAGCTCAAACCCTGCATGTATGATTCGTCTTATCAGATCTAACGATACTTCCAGCAAGCTGTTTGAACTTTCTACTGGTGAATTTGTATTACAAACTTTTGGTGAACGTATCTCTGAGCATTGTGCTGGCCAGCGAACCATTTCTCATTTTTGGGAATATGGTTTATTTTTGCTCAGTCCAGGTAATTGTACTTTTTCTGGTGTAGATTGGAAGGTGAAGCGTGTCGCTACGACTTCGCACCATTATTCCTTCCTGACCGCTACCGTTGAGCTCCCTACAATATCTATTCCCCACCTCCTTAACGTTACACGGATTGTCAATCACTTGCGTGTCACACCATGGCATGCCTTATCCAAGGTAAGTTCAGTTCCCCTTCGTACATTAGATGACATTGACACATTGACGAATGACGTTTCTTTCTCGGACATTTTGACATATATTTCTTTTGGTGTTATTTTGTGTGCCGGCTTTGTTGTATTTTTCTATTTTTGTTTGTTTCCGGAAGCGCTTGTATCATCGTTTTTTCACCTGTTGTAATCCTTTGTGTACTAGCCCAGTACCTACTGATGTACCCGAGTGTGTTGAATTACAGGAGGTGGTGGCGACTAATGTCCGGCCGTCATGCTCCACTACCGTTTTTCCATCTTTGTATCCTCCATTGTAATTTGTTGATATATAGCTCCATTTTTGTTGTTTTTGTTTTCGTTTTTTTTTCCTACTTCTTTTGTCACTGGACTGGCAGGATGCATACTGTCTGTTCCTAAAGGAGGGAGATGTGTTGGTTTTCCCTTTTGTCTGGTCTGATCAACCAGCTAAGTGGTACAACACATCTGGCTTCTTTGCCGTTTCATCTTTTTCTGGACATTTATTTTCTTGTATATTCTTATTGTAGTTGTATGGTACTTTATGGTATCATTCAACTTAGAATAGTGGAGATATGTAAGATATCAGCATCTTTTGATAATTGGTTTCTACAAGTTATTCAGATATAAGCATCTTGATATCAGCATCTTATGATAATTAGTTTTCTACAAGTTATTGATGGAATATTAAATATTGCATAGTCTTGATGTCATATATGATGCCTGCCTGTATGGGTTTATAACGTTGCATATTATAGCTATGGCGGGTCGTAATACCCCGGTAAATGTTTTGATTTGTTTGACACTCCAGTGTCCTATTTGCATCGTTAAAAACATGGAGGGATGTTTTTGACCCAATTCACAAGTCTGTGTTTCCCAGTTCTCATCATTTAACATGCTGTGAGTGTACTTGATACTCCCGTAATGTTTTCTTTTGTGTTTACGAAATTGCATGTTCATGATTTGAAATGTCCAAACAGTACTGAAAAATATGTTGTTGTATCGGTCAGTCGATGGTATAAATATACAGCCTGATTTACCTAGAGCAGACAATTTTGGAACTCCGTCTCGAGGAAATGTATCAGAAACTTTAGGTCTAAATTTAACGTTTAGGGGCTGTCTTTGTTTGTCATTTGGCCATCGCCTGTACCACCTTTGATGTCAGAAGTCTGGAATAAAATCTTCAACTTCGTAACAACTTGATGACGACTTTCTTGATGGAATTTCTTGAGGCAAAAGATACAGGGCTATGAATTTCTTTCAGACTGCTGTAAAGATCCAGCAGCGAACTCGCAAGCTAGTTCTGGGTACATGTAAAGTTGCCCGGTCGCCCTAACCAAGCCAGGCTATCATCTTACCGGCACGAAAGCCCGGGTTAGAACTATAATATCAACATCTTGACGACCAAAAAGTTTACAGGCTGAATAATTTATGACACACCAGACGCTTGTAATTACGATCATACTAACGACCTGATTGATAACCATCTGGTAGCGCATCGTCAAGATTAGTTAAGATTTGAAATCTATGTTCTTTGACGTTATCGGAATACGCTTACTTTTGCAAATAGCCATTTAATGTGAGAAACTGTATATGAATTCTAACATGAACGGTAACATGACCGTGGAGCTGATCTGGTCAAGAGGTCAGGTTTCCTTTTTCCGGAGTCCAAATCATTCCATTTCCTAATATATTCTGCTGTAGATATCATATTACGCGTATCCGATTTTAGAACAACTTGAAATCACTTAAGTTCGATAAACGTTAGCGAGGAGTACTTACCTTATTTTTGAGTGTGACTACTGTTATCAGCATTCTTATTCCAAATGTTATTATAACAATTTATGTCGATAGAATGCGAGATAAAAGAAATATTGAAGATTTTGTTGCTCGCCACGGCATGCATGGGCGCCGCCATTGCACCACTGCGTGACATATTTAGATGAGCGGAAGTGAGTGTATGTTCATCTGAAAACGTCACAACGTCATGGAGATTTAAGGTTGATCAGCAAGTCTCAGCTAGAAAACTTGGAGAAGTAATTCTTCATGTTGGCGAAATAAGCTAAATCAATTTCCTTATAGGATATTATCTCCGTGGAATTGCCGCGCCGGTTTTTCCTCGAATTAAAACACGGGCCCAGAGTAGTTCGAATGTTCAAAGTTAAAACTTTCCTGGATCAAGCGTTAGCCGTGATGCTACCCTGTCCCGGTTTCCCACAGGCAAGATGGCGGCGCCCGCGTCGACTTCAATGCGAAAACAAGGCTTCAAAAATTATAATAAAAATAATAGTTTGCCGTTCTCAACCACAGTAAAATAGTTGTTACGTTTCTTTCAGAGTCCAACCTTTGTAACAAGAACCTATATAAAACAAGGTAAGTACTCTTTTAAGGAATCATGTTGAGCGCCAGGTCTTGGCTGTGAACTGAAACCAATTCTAAAGCATGTAGTATTATTGGTCAGTATGAACTTTTCAACTGTTGTTTCCGAGAAAACATTATCAATAATTGGGCATTCGCAATTCAAAGTTTAAGTGTTTTAATTAGGCAACAATCATATTATTGTTACATGGAAAGACGGTAGAACAATCAATATTGCCATTATTTCTGCCAACTCCTATTGGGCAAATCCAGCATCGCAGCCAGTATTGCTGCCACGTTGCTCGTATATATGTTGCTATGGCGACGAAAGCACTTAAGCAGATATTTGTCTGGCCAATAAAGCTTCTTATACAAATTTCGAGATGGGTTCCTGATAAAAACAGAAAAGGTTTACAAAACTATATCACGTAATTTCGAAAAATCCAGAGTTTTGTTACCATGTCCATCATTAAGAGGTAACGAGTTCAATTCCATGTCTTAAGCATTTTTCACATACCTACATGTAGGCTTATGTTTTATCATATGGGTTGTTTCCCAAAACTTTGGCTAAATGGAGCACCACCCACGATCATAAGTGAAGGTCCAATCTCCATCACTCGTTTGATTGTACGGTCAACATTCAATGCACTCTCCATACCAATTATGTACTCTCGCTTCAATTATGATGAGAGAATCATCAACTGGTGGGTTCTGAAGTGTATACCACCGTGGCCTCAATCTAAGGTGGTGTCCAAGATTCCATACAGTGCCCACAACATGCAATTTCAAGGATGCGGTAGTCCCCAGAGACCAGTGCCCGATCTCCTACCTGTAGACGTTGCCTAGGGCCGACTCTGATATCCCAAGTGTCCGGGCTGTGTCAAATCATAGCAAGCGAACTCTAATATATGGGGGGACCACCGTTTCTCAACAACCGGTATAAGAATTCATGGTTGGAAATCCTGTAGATCTAGACTGAATCAATTTGCATATTACAACACAAGCGTTTAATCCGTCATTCAATATGCAACCGTCGTACATTAAAGAATTCCCGCGTCCATAATCCAAGGAACTATTCCATATAACAGTATTAGCACCAAATAAAAAAACAAAACAACAACTGTCATAGTACACAGACACAGTTTCCTGCAAGAGGGAAAAGGTCAACAGTTTTCAATGATTCCGGCAAGAAATTATCATGTCCCAAATATATCAAATCCGTATCATCGATCGGTACAGGGTGAATGAAAAGAAAATGTTCACCTTCATCTAAATTAAATGTGTATATGAATTTAACACATGAAAGAGTACTTCATAAACTAAGATAAATGTAACTCCGAAGATTGAAATCATCGTGGTATGTGATATGATACTATATTTCGGCTATAATTTATGCCATCATCAGGATCGTATGAGCACCTGTTGCATACAGAACATATATATATATATATACAGTGTGAAAACAATAGTATGAAAAACAGTAGTAGTACAAGAAGAATTCACACTGTATATATGTTCTGTATGCAACAGGTGCTCATACGATCTTGATGATGGCATAAATTATAGCCGAAATATAGTATCATATCACGTACCACCATGACTTCAATCTTCGGAGTTACATTTATCTTAGTTCATGTTAAACTAATCTGTGGAACAACTGTGTTTTTTAAGAGTACTTCGTCTCTGCACTATATCTACCCAGGGTATGTTTTATTTATGGTCTTCGTGAAAGAAAACTGCGTAACGTTTTTTCACAACCCCACTATCATCACTGAAGTAACTGAATGGAGTCATGCAACAGTGAACAGAAGGTATTTCATTGTTGAAGCAATGCTTTCTCTTGTTATAGTTCACTACATCATGTATATAAAAAAGTCTGGTGGTATAAATTCTACAAACTTTGCCGATTGTGAAAGGAGACCCATTTCTTGTGACGCAGCCTGATATGTACATATAGTGCGTAAATATTTAGATAAATTAACAAAGCCACAGGTGGACGTTTGTTTGACTTCACCCTGTATTCTTAATCCATATGAATTTCGTTGTAAAATGCTTATCTAGAGAATAATGTATCTTAGCCACGCTTAGATTGTGACTGTTCAGGTGAACATCTTGGGGATCTAGAAGTACATCGATTCATATGGCCCCTAGTCCCGAGTTAAGCGAAATTTGACATAAGTTACGAAACGTAACGCCATAGATCTTGTACGCTACTATAGTATTTTTATTTATTATCATTATTAACAGACATTGTATATACATATACATGCAATATCTCAAGTTGGAAGCAAAATTACATTGCACGGAGTGAAGACAAAAGGCTTTCTGTTCACGCCATATACAATTTACGCGGAAAGCCAAAAGGATGGAATATGCCAATATCTAATGCATTTCTCAATGTGATGTCACATTACATGACTTGAAAATAATCTATAAACAGGCACCATTTGTTTCTGAAGCGGTCCATAGAGTGTGACGTCATGGCAATTAACTTTTCTGCGATATATTGGCTATTAAATCTATGTAATAAACCATAAAGATGGAGACCCCTATCTACGATAGTATTTTAAAATAGGTTTATAATGCCATGACTGAATTTCATTCTGTATCAGTTATATTTGATCAGGGAGAGAGGGTATGGGGGTATGACCATACTAGTAGAGTATTTCCAGACTCCAAACCAATTTTGAGTGAAGCTTCTGGACTTCACAACTCTTCGTATTTGGAGTTTTGGAGTTGAATTGAATATTTCTATGAGAAAATCATCCTGGATGGTTCTGATTACAACACATATAAGGGAAGTGGGAAGAGGTGCCGACATACTGACAGAGTCACATGACTTCACAGTCTAGTCTTCTGGTCTTCTGAAACACATACCAAGAATCTAACGATTCGTGATATGTGTTGTATCTCAGGTACGCTTTTATTGTACCTGTTCATGTGGCAACTTGGATGACATGACCATACGGCCCCTAGCACCGGCATAAGCGGTATTAGATACAACTCCAGAGAGCTATGATGGAAATGCTCTGACAACTCGTATATTGGTAATTGGTGAGCTGTGCCGCTGTGACAACTCGTACACTGGGGAGACCCAGGCAAATAAATTTAAAATGAGCCCATTAAAATAATACGCTATGTTGAGAAACAGATCGGCTTTGGTGAATTTTAAAAAGAATCTAAGAATAATCCATTGAATTAGAATAAGAACATTAAAAAATTCTCAGATGACCCCGCGTGACCGTCAATTTGAATTTCATCTGTAGTCCTTGCGTTGGCCATTATACAAATATATTCAAAATGAGCTCACTGTGTCAATATATAGGGTGTACAATAGCTTGGATTCGAAAGATTAGTACTTCTAACTGGAAATGATGCCTTGAATTATTCTGCGACCTCAACACATAATTACCAAAAAAAACCAATCCAACACACCAAATTGTGGATATACTGGCCGCAGGCATTTATTAAATATTTACACAGGGAGCATGGTGAGAACATGTACTTGTGAGCACGACCTGAGGACAGAACCAGCGAGCATCCCACCCAATTGCCCCAAATGACTGCCGACATGCCCTGGCTAGCCATTGGCAATAGGCTCTGCCCCACCCCCAGAAGGAATCGAGCAGATGAAAGCAGAGTCAAACACCAACCAGACCTCCTCCCAGGTAACCAGGGCAGAGGCCCCCTCCCCTCCCCCACCCGTAGTAAACGAGCTGGGGCTGTCTGGCGGATGACCTCGAACAGACAAGACCCCATGCATGAATCATGCAGACCGAAGACCCAGCTATCTCTACCAATTGAGATAACTCACCAATGTAGATTTTCCTGTGAAATCTAGCGTCGATATACCAAGTACCGGGTGTGCTCACAGGTTCTGCCCACATGTGTGTGTCCAAACACACACATCCCCACCATGCTCGCTAACATTGCTCCTACTAATCATCCGTATTCACAACATAACTTAATGCTTCAATGAAGCATCAGAATGATATAAACCTATACTGCACTTCAGGAAAGTGCTAGACTTACCAAATTGTGAATTGAGGTCCACCTACATAAAGTACTGTGGCTGTCACCTCACCATACTGCCAAGTACCACAATGAATGTACAACATGTAATTACTACCTAATTGTATGATGAGGACATCTGATCGAAGGAAAGGGCGGAGCTGATTCCAATTTTAATTCCAGTACTCACCCCACCTTACAGATATTTGCTGACTTGCTAGAGTTAAGTTAAAGTCCTAGGCCAGTGGACCACACACCTGTGAGCCCTGGAGGACCCATAAATCCACACTTCCTTCGCAAGATCTGAAACGATACTCACAATTTTTATTTATTTATACAGAATACATGTAACACCCTGGCATACATAGCATAAGAACGTGTAGTCATGGATTTTCAACGTCCTCAGACATTCCACCCAAACTAGCGGTCGTACCAGCACTACTCTGAAAGGAATGGGACGTATAGTTGGCAAAAGGTATACCCACAAAGCAGAGGGCTTTCTATGGGACAGAATCACTTTGACAATGGGACATGGTTGTCTATCGAAATACACAGCAACTGAGTATGTGTGGAATTGAGCACTGCAATACAAACCATTAATAGCCTTAGCAGAGCATAGACTGACCACCGTTATAGTTTAGACGGTAGTCCCTACTGGTCTGTTTTGAATACCTCAAGGTGAGCTGAGGTTCAGGGCCTAAGCCTTGCTGGGTTGGCTGGAATATAACATCTGAAAAAGAAAATTACTATAAATATGAAGCCTTAAAAGCATTGCCTCGAATATTGACGATTGTACATGTGAGAGTACCCACAGAATTTTCTGGAGTATATCCCAGGTTATATGACCTCGCACTTCTCTTCCATCAGAGACCTGACGAAAACCTTCTGTTTGCTACTTGATCAGAGTTATATGATCAAAACTAACATAAAATCGAATATGGTAGGAGGAATCATAATTTACGGAATAGTTTCATCAATTTTGGTGACCGCATGCCAATTGCGCGCCTTGCCCAAAAAAAGACACACCCATGTTGGGGTCCGACTTCGGATAAAAATTCAAAGACTAGTACGAGGAAATCGGAAGTATTCATACTTTCCTATTAATAATTACAAGCGTCTAGTCCGTCATCCATAATTCAGCCGTCGTCCATTAGAGAATATCCGCGTCCATAATCCAAAGACCTATTCCATATTCCATATAACAGTATTAGCACCAAGTTCAAAAAGACAATCATAGTATACATAAACATAGGCATGTTTCCTGCAAGAGAGAAGCGGTCAACAGTTTTCAGTGATGCCGGCAAGACATCATGATGTCCCAAAAATATCAAATCCGTATCGCTGATCAGTATTCTTAATCCATAATTCGTTGTAAAGTCGTCATCTAAAGAATGATGTATCTCAGCCACGCTTTGATTGTGACTGTTCATATGAGTGCCATGAAGATCTTGAAGTACATGGGTTCATACGGCCCCTAGCCCCGGGTTAAGCGGAATTAGACACAAGGTACGAAACGTAGCGCCATAGATCTTGCACGCTACGTTCGTATTTTTTTTTATCAACATGCGATATGTATCGCCAAATTTGAGAAACTCTGAGTGGAGGCGTTTGGTGGAATAGCCCTGTTTTATAAGTTTCTGCAACAATTTTTTTGTGACGTTGATTAAAATCGTCACATTTAACACAGGATCTAGCCAATGCTACTAAGCGAGATATGTATACGCCATATGCAGGTCCCACTGGAATATTACTGTCCAGAAAGGGATAGTTTACGATGTCGAAATTGTAATCATCTCTTTTGTCATAAAGTCGACGAGAGAGAATGCCCGCTTCATTTTTATAGAGATAGAGATCTAAATATGATGTGCCTGTAGGGCTATCTGTAGTTTCCTTCAAATCCAGTGATGGTGGATATATATCCTTCACTGCGTCATTTATATAGCGATTATCCACAGCGAGAAGATCGTCTATATAGCGTTTGGTGAATGAGAAGGAACGGGCTTTGAATGGATCGGTTTTTGAAAGCGCCTGCATATAGTCATATTCATAAGAGAACAGATACAGGGCAGCCAACAGGGGTGCACAATTAGTACCCATTTGAATACCTATATGCTGTTGATATATTGCGTTCCCAAATTTCACATAAATATTTTTAATGAGAAATTCAAGCAACTCTATAAACAAAGAAACATCCCATGAATGATATCTCTGGTATGTAGTAGAGCTGAAGAATGCTTTATGGCTTCCGACATTAATATATCTACTATCAGTTTTCTTGAACACAGATACTATTAATGAACTTAGACGGTCAATAAGGTCCTGATGAGGGATTGTAGTATAGAGAGTCGAGAAATCCCATGTGGATACATGTCTGTACGGTATGTGACCTTTAGCATCAAGTTCTTCAGTAAGACATTTTGAGTTTTTCAATATCCACATACATTCAACGCCAGAGTTCTTAGAAATAGTGGCGCGATACCTTTCCCAAAATGCTTTTACCTCCTGAAGGGCCCTCGTCAATAGGGTTGAAAGAAGCTTGGTGGTGCAGCTTCTAGAACCAGCTATGAATCTAGCTTTGTATGGTGATTTATGCATTGTGGGAGTCCAGTATAGTTTTGGTATGTCGTTATGATTGGTTGGAAGACAAATACCTCTTTCCCTGAGAAACTGTTTGTGATTGTTAAATAAATCTTCCAGGGTAAATGCAGTTTGGGAGTAAGTAGACGTATTTGATGAAGATATGTCTACACTCAATTCTTTAACCAGCACCTGGTAATAGTAATATTTACATATGAATATTATATTATTCGGAGCTTTGGCTGCTGGAACTATGACGAATTTACTTTGGAGATTTGCTAGAACTTCTTGCGAATTGAGGTTTCTCAGCACTTGTTTTGCTTGGGGAAGAGTACTTCTGTCAATATGGCGGATTGTTTCAACGACCTTGCTCTTGGTGAGGTCCAGCCAATCAGCGAGTACTGTAGGTTCAACTTTTTCTCGCTTAGACCAATCCATAACGTACTGTTCCAATGCAGACAGGACTATCTTCTGGTCAGCCTTCAGATTTATTCTTCTTGTCTCTCTATATTTAGGTCCTTTCATCAGGAGTAATTTCATATCCTTATCACTCACCATATCAAGAGCACCAGTCACAATATGTTTGCCTGGTGTATAGATAAAGTTCGATGATTCACAATCACAACTATAGCCTCCTGACGTGTATAAGTTCCAGTCAAACTCCTTGACAGCATTGGAATAATTGCATATTTTGGTGGCTATAGATTTAGTATACTTATATGAAATGCAAGGCGGTTCTGTGAACTTAAAATAGTTTGGTACAGCGTTGCGTACCTCTGGATCATTCAGGAAGAACGGCATAGCAAGTCAATATTTTATTAACAGATTCTCATATAATCTGCAACCAACAATTGACACGCTGTTCTGGCTGTTCTTGGTCCAGTTGCATTACTTGGCATGATTGCTTGAATCTACAATCCAATTTCGATAACCATCCTCTCACTCAAAATCGCTCGTCAATCAGTTTTCAATGACTTTCTAAGCAAGTTGGCTACCTCATGCCAATTTCCACGTTTTTGTTATTATTTCATTTATTATTTTATTTCAGTTTTATTATTATTCGCAATCTTTTTTTTTAATTCAAGTACTTTCCAGGAAAATAGGAACCCTGCGAACCCTGTATATTGTATGGCAGAATGGTACGAAATGTGCCAAATTTGATATTTTTCAAAGGAGAGTGTCAAACCTGACGGATTCTGGAAAAATTGAAATACCAACATCGAAAGATCGTGATGCCCTGAAATTTCCAGAAATGGAACATCGTACATATTTCGCTTCAATGGTCACCAACATATTGTGAGATATCGATTCTTGGCCACCATATAAATGCATAAATTATATGTGAGATGTCGATTCTTGGCCACCAAATAAATGCATAAATTTCGACTTTTCATTTACCAATTTTATATAAATCTGCGTGCATGCAACCTTGATATTGTGATGTGTTTTGACAAAACTATTTCCGAAATACTATTCCATGACCCTTTAGGTCGGTTATTGTAAACACAACTATTTGTGAGAAACAGTTATGTAATTTCAAATTTACAGGACAACATAGAAACTGCTTGTGTAAGAGTAATGAATTAACCTTGGTTTTTACGACTGAATTTATGTAATGCGACAGATTCGTGATCTGCTTGTCATAATTGCACCGAATTTATCAGGACATTTATGTTGGGTTAAACTGACATTGTAACGTATAGCATTGTATATAATGAAATGAACGGCACATACAAGCAGGCCAAAACCATCAGGTCTCCCTGAAGGCTAAAACCATCAGGTCTCACAGAGGCTATCATGTCTCCGATAATAGGTATTACTATCTCCCGGTCTGGTTAGGTGGAATGAATTTACAATAAATCGGCTTAATATTCAACGGACATGAACTTCGTTTTATCCTGTCTTATTTAATGAGGCTATCAAGTCTTCGAGAAATCTCAGAAGCCGGACCATATGGAATCTATTATTGTACAGGTTTTATTAAGACCATCACCTGAGTCTGAGACGACTTCGCGTTACAACATCTTAAGATCACGCGCATAAGCCCTGTCGTCTTGACGACCGAACATTCATAGTATCTTGATGAAGAGAAATTTCTTACTATACATGTACCAAGTACATATGATCTTAAGAACCTACATATAAAATTTTTGTTTTCAAAATTGAGTTGGGTCGCAGATAATTGCTATCATTCAATTCAAATTGAATTTAAGAGAGTCACAGATACATAATCAGTCCATCTGCAGACCTTAATTTAAGAAGTGCCGACGGTATCATCCCAACAGGTACCATGAAATATTCACTGGCAACCTATGGCTACCTATTGCATATTATTAACCTATCGTCATATTATTGGTTAGAATTATGGGGACTTGAAAATAGGCTAGGTATCATTATTTTTCATATTGCAACCTCCAAGCAACCTGAAGACAGGTTACCACCTCAAATTGAGGTCTGTATCTGCCATCCCCACTGACAGGTAAGTATTAACTTGTAGGGTTTCGAGTATAAAGTGAGGTGACTAGCAGCAATGCCAAAATGTACCCCCCCCCCCCCCTCCGTCCCCTTTACATAGTCAACCAAAATAGTTTTCATTGCAATTCTCCTGCAATGTATGGTCAGCACTACTAAATAAAGCTAGTGACACTGGACACGCAAGCTAAGTAAGAGATAAATTGCGAAGTAAGAGATGAATTACTCTCCTTCACATGTGTCAAATTATACTATGATAAAGTCTTATTCAAGCCGGGAAGGGGTGGGGGGGGGGGGGGGAATTTGATTTAATGTCACACTCAAGGTCATTTCACTCATATGATGACTGCCACCTTGGATGGTGGAGGAAGCTGGAGTACCCGGAGAGAATCTAATAATTAACTTCACGCACTCGATTGTTTTGGACAAAATCCAATCCGCCTTTTGCGCTATTCCTAATGCCGGTTTCGGCCGCAAGGTGGCGCTGGCGCCCACTGCACTCCGGTCTGTTCCGGTTTGGCTGTCTGCTAATGTAAACATGTGCAGTAGGGAAGGCGGGTATTGTATTTCGCCTCGTTTCGTCAGATTTTCTCACTGATGGAGACGTGGAGCGCCAATGCAGTGGGCGCCAGCGCCACCAGTTCAGTTCAGTTCAGTTGGTAGATCCCTCCTCTATATAGGAGCACCTCCGTATAGGAGTACATATTAATATACAATCAATTGGAACCACTCAACATTTATAGCTCAACTATCGTGCTGTGAAGTGAACATTTATACAATTCTACAATTGGACGAACTACTATCCTGCAAGTGCTGTGATAGTCTAACCATGTGAGCTTCCTAACGGTGTATGCGATGTACTACTGTGAGTGGATTTATATAGCGGTCACTGAAAGACACCCAGGTACTTTATTCCCCAAGTGCCTCCGCTGGCGAAGGTCTAGCGTAGCAACTAGTTCCACCATCAGTCCATATTACCCTGGACACCGAATCAGTCCAGCGCCTTGTGAATAGGCGAGTATATATGTAAGCGGTCACTGGCGAGGGGCGAACCCACGCCAGCTGTAGCACTCCGGGTCAGAGTCAAACACTCTAACTACTTCGGCCACGACACTCTCACCTTGCTGCCGAAACCGGCATTAGGAATAGCGCAAAAGGCGGATTGAATTTGATCATCGGCTGTTGGCCAGAAATTTCCGTTTGGGTGTCGAAATTGTCTATTCTCCACCTATCCCATGTTAAATCTGCCTAATTGAAGGTATCCAAATTAGAACTAAATTTGGTAGGGTTAGGTTAGGTTAGTAAAAGGGGATTTTTTTTAACAACTCCTAAAAATTGTATGACTGAAAAATTGAGATATTCCTTGGTTTATTTTACATTGATTTCAAAGTTTTAGTGAAATCACTAATCAAAGAGTCCGTGCACTTGGCCTCTCATGTTGAACTCACGAAACCAGAAGTAAAATCGTTACCTCCCCGAGACTACAATGCATTGTGTTTAACGTGGCCTCACTGCGAAGCCGGATATTGAAAACCTTGTTTAATACTTAATCTTGCTTAGTAATTGAATCGGTCATATATAAATTTATACAAATATAAATTATGTGCGTTTGTCGTGAACTGTGAACCTGGGACTCTGAATTCGTGTACCGTACAGTACATTTGAACATGAATAATATTGTATATACTTGGGGAAACAAGATGATCAGATTGCAGTCAGATGTATAGGTGTATGAACAGGTGCCCTCAATTCAGCAAAATGCTTCCTCCCGAGAAAGGCAGCTTAATCTAAGCTAGGGCATATCAAAATCCAACCAAGTGGGAAGCACAGGATTAAGTTTTGAAGCCAACATACGAGCCACCAAATATGGGTCATGCCATCAACAGAACCACCCCACCACGACCCCATTTGCAATTCGGATGAACCTGCAATATGAAATGTTGAAGTCAAATTTGGGTTAATATGCTGAGAGGAGATGGTACATGTGGGCCCCTATCTCCCCACTGGAAACTGTAGACACTATGTAAATCAGCTGAAATTGAAAACTTGTTTTTTTTGGGAGAAGGGGGGGGGGGCGGGGGGTTCTAAACAAATTAATTACAACATAGCAAAAGAGTAGGCCTATATAACTTGTCAACACTTAATTAATAAACGAGTCAAATGTGTTCGAACTTGAGTAGTAGCGTTACAGTAAATGGGCAAGAGTTTCACCCGGATGTAGAGGTCATTTGTGGCGGTCACGTGGCGGGAGGAGAGGTCACGGGGAGTATAGTTCCGGCAGAAGGACCAAAAGCTACCTCCAGCACAGGAGAGTTCCAATTGTTGGAGGGGATGTATACAGGATGTATTCCTCCGCGGTGATGCGGTCTGGCCGCGGTTTTGGCGGTGATTCGGTCTCGGGAAAAAGCTTCCGCGGATAAAATGGTCGGATGGGGTCGAGTGAGGTATCAAAGTGAAGCTTATGTGAAGGGGCATCTAATGGGCTGGGTGTGGGGTTGACATATCGGCCTTCTGCGCATGCGCGGTGGCCGAAGGGTATGAAAATAGCCGTTTCGGGATGTAGGGGGGTCCCTAATGGTCCAATGGGGTCGAGTGAGGTATCAAGGTGAAGCCTTCGTGAAGGGGCATCTGATGGGCTGGGTGTGGGGTTGAATTAGGGTCATTCTGCGCATGCGCGGTGGCCCAAGGGTATGGAAATAGACGTGTTGGAGCTAGGGGAGTCCCTAATGGACCAATGGGGTCGAGTGAGGTATTGATGTGAAGCTTATGTGAAGGGGCATCTGATGGGCTGGGTGTGGGGTTAAACTATCGGCATTCTGCGCATGCGCGGTGGCCCAAGGGTATGAAAATAGACGTGTTGGGAGCTAGGGGAGCCCCTCATGGGCCGATGGAATTGTATGAGGTATCCATGTGAAGCCTAGGTGAAGGGGCATCTGATGGGTTGGGTGTGCGGTAGGAATATCATTCTGCGCATGCGCAGACGCAATGCGGAGCTCTCGTCCAATCAGAAGCGAGTATTTCAAATCCGTCCCAGAGCTCTCGTCAAATCAGAAGCGAGTATTTTCACCCGGTGCATTATGGGACATATCCAAGATGGCGGCACGTATGTTCAAGATGGCGGCACATCCGGTGTCGAAAACTGGTCATTTTGTCGGGATGTGGTCACCTAGTGTCGAAAACTGGACCCTGTATGGGTCCCGCTCTACGTGTTGGGGTCTAGGGGAGCCACGCGTGGTCCAATGGGGTCGAGTGAGGTATCAAAGTGAAGCATTCGTGAAGGGGCATCTGATGGGCTGGGTGTGGGGTTGAACTATCGGCATTCTGCGCATGCGCAGTCTGGCCGTAGTATAGAAATAGACGTGTTGGAGATAGGGGGGCTCCTCATGGGCCGATGGGATCGAGTGAGGTATCCATGTGAAGCCTAGGTGAGGGAGTCACACTAGGGTGTCGTATCCATTCTGCTGCGCAGGTCACGTGGGGGTTTGTGACGTCACTTCCGGGTTGTTCACTAAAAACTACCTCCAAATATAGAAGAGTTCCAAATGTTTCCCCTTAGACGTCCGTATGTTCAACCGCCGGGACCTTTTCCCCACCCCGCCCCGCCCCGGCCCGGCCGCAGCGCGCACGCGCGTCATCACCGGCAGTGTGTGCGCGCGCGCGGAGTATTATACAATCGGATAGCGGTTGTCGTGAATAACAACAAGTTCAGCAATGTTTATATAATTTATTATCCCCAATGTTACATCACACCCAGGCTGGGGGAACTGCCCTGGGTATGTTTAGTATGTTCACAGCAAAACAAACTGAAATATCAAACATCGTGTTTTATTATTTAACGCACCGTCACATTAGGTACAAGGGTTTACTGAGCTCAATTCAATGATCAGCATGTAGACATAGAGAGTATGTGCGGCATGTTATGGTATTCATCAGTGCGAGGGTGACGCATTCAACCGATGGTGGTGGCCGGTCAGCTTGGTCAGGAAAAACGTGATATTGGTTACCCTCTCTACCACCCATTGTATGTTGGGGCGTTGACGATGTGCCCATCTCAAGGGTTCCACGGTGTCCAGTATCTCCAGCATCGTCTCTAGTGACCTCCGGTTAATGATGGTGAACGGCTGGTCAGACACATAGATATTATTGCCGGGATAAGAATACCGTAACTGGCCCGTCTTTTTGTGACGTAAGATGTACCCGAAAGCGACATTCAATTTGAAGGCCGTAGTTTGATCTTTGAAGATGGCTTCCACGTAGCTGCGTAGACGGGTGCGGTTGGTCAGTGGAAAATTGTAAATATCTTGAATAGGGCCATGAGGGTGGAAACAGTGCCGTGTCATGGACCAATGGCGCCGATCGATGTCACTCACTGGATGGTTGTCCTGTAAGAGATCGCCCAGAAAATGTTCGATGTTGTCAGGCGTATGACTCGAAACCGTAACGCTGGGGTCCGGCTGGATATCCAGGCTCTTCTGAACTGTGAGTATAGGCGGGCTCTCCTTCATCGCATCACCAGTGGCGTTCGTCTCCCCGGGCTTATCTTCACTGGGTCTGACCTTCCGCGGCTCCTCTTCAGTAGGAAGTTGTCGCCCAAACCGTAGAGACGGACCATGAATCAACCGTTGGTGTCGCAGCAACTGACTGCGTCGTTTGAAGCGTTGACCACAATCCTCGCATGGACGCTTGCGTGGCCCATGAATTGAACGTTCGTGGCGCAGTAACTGAGCCTCCCGATTAAATGACCCTGCGCAGGTTATACAAGTATACCGTACATCGCTGTGGGTGGAGGCCTCGTGGCGTCGTAAATTATCCAGACGAGTAAACTGCCTCTGACAAGTTGTGCAAGTGAACATCTTGGTGGAATCGCCCAGAAAATGTTCGATGTTGTCAGGCGTATGACTCTGTACCGGGGCATGAATCAAACGTTGGTGTCGCAGCAACTGACTGCGTCGTTTGAAGCGTTGACCACAAACCTCGCATGGACGCTTGGGCGGCCCATGAATTGAACGTTCGTGGCGCAGTAAAGCATCTTCCCGATTAAATGATCGTGCGCAGGTTATACAAGTATATAGTGTACCGTTGTGGGTGGAGGCCTCGTGGCGTCGCAAATCTTCTGGGCGAGTAAACTGCTTCTGGCAAGTTGTGCAAGTGAACATCTTGATGGTTGACAGAGTGTCTGATGAAACGGCCAGGCCGCTTCCCTTTTATAGCACGCTAGCTGGTAATCTATTTTTAGCACACTCTACCCCAAGTCGAGGATCGAGACTGGTGTACTGGTGTACGACTGAGCCGCATTGCGCGCGCGCGCGCGCGCGCATGAAGACCCTCATACATACCTCAAAGCAGGCGCAGACGCGAAGTGCCCGCATGTAAAAATGACGTCACTTCCGGTTTGGGTGAATGGAGCGTGACCTTTGGACATGTCCAGACTTGTCTGACCGCCATTGTTGGAAAATGGCGGATAATGGCGGTTAATGGCGGAAGGTGGCCGCCATTGTTGGAAAATGGCGGCTAATGGCGGCTAATGGCGGAAGGTGACCGCCATTGTGGAAAAACCCCACAGACAGGTCAGTACATGCATTCCTATGATGTTCACGCATAATAAAAGGATTGATCTGTAATCTGTGTTGTTGTTGTTGCTCTCTATTTTGGACTAACCCATCAGAATAGTACGTATCACGGACTACACCCGTACAGCTAGGCGCGCATGTGTGACATGGTCTATAAAACACGTCTCTCGGGATCACACACCTTCATTTCTACGGTTGCAGAGCCATGGCGGAGATCCAGCCCTGTGCGACTCGCATTTTACAGCATGCCACCGCGGTGAATTCATTCACGGATTACCGAGCAGTGGTCCGGTCCATGTTTGCAGATGGCGACGACAACGATGGACGACGCCAGATCCTGAACGAGTTCACAGAAGCGGTCCTCCACAGAGTGCACTCGATGGAGAGGCGTGCCATCACTCACCACTACTGGACTATGACATCCATCCTTGATGCTCGCGCTATGGACCAGGAGCGCTCACGCCGGAACCAGCGCCGGTTGGTTGGCCTCACACTAGTCTGTGCCCTATTGACCCTGGCGCTATGGCATTGACACTATAAATACGAGGGTCAGACAGAGTGTGTGTCATTCACCGTTCGACATTGGACCAAGCATGTCACCCGTCCTACGAGCCATCCTGCCCCTTACACCCCGGGTGGGGTTACACGTCTATGAAGATAAAGTCACCCTGGTGGAAGACCGTGGAGTTTGCTGGTCGCCCGCTGAGACCGTATCGAATAAGGTGACGCTACACCGTGACGGCTGGACCAATTTAAACGGGTGTTGAGCGGCGAGCTCGATGGACACGTCATCCACATAGACAATGCCATCTACGTATACCGTGGACCTTTCTTCCCACGTCTGGGCCGCTACCAAGATGCTACGCGAAGCTTCACCCTAGACCCCGATGTGTGGACAGCCTTCGAGAAAGTGGTGTCTATCGTGGACCAGCTGTTTACACCGGACGAGCGATCATCAGACGAGTTGGAGTGGGCTCGTGCCCTGAGAGAATCGGCGGCAAAACCCAATGAACAACTACATGAACCCGACGACGATGCCATTGATTACCCGGCTACACTCAACCAGCCCAGTGATATGACCACCTGATCCTTTTGATCTCACGGGGTTGTCCCTATAAATACGAGAAACAGTCAATTCTGGTACCATTCACGTACTGACCATGGCGGAGCATATGATACTGGCGTATCTCAGCTTGACCCCCGAGGTTTTCCTGCACGTGTATGCGGATACGGTCGATATCATGGAGGAGGTGGGAGACACGGACCCTACACAACCGTGCCCGGCTCACATTCGTCTGTCCCGGGAGGGCTGGGTCAAATTCAAACAGTGTTGTCTGATGAACTGGACGGCGACCTCATCCACTTGTCACGATGTGTACATCCGACGCGGCCCTTTCTTTGCTCAATTGGCTCGGCTAGATGGGGGTACAGTGCATTTTACCCTTCACCCTGATTTATGGTCTGCATTGGAAGATGCCGTGGTAGATGTGGATGAAGTGCTTATCAAGCGGTCATCAGACGAGTTGGACTGGTCATTTACCATGGACACTGTGAAAGCCAATGAAGAAAATCAGAAAGAAACTCCGGCCCAAGATATACCCGTTATAAATAAACGATAGATCCAGGGTGCATCATCAGTTTGTCACCATGAAGCGCTGGGAGAAAGTGTTGGATAACTTATACTACAGTCCCGACAGTCCGGCGGCCTATAGTGCATTGTCGGCTCTCTATCGAGCGCCAAACCCCAGGGGATACAACGTGCCCAAGTCCGAGATTGGTTAAGAAGACAAGACACCTATACCTTACATCGATCTGTCCGTCGACATTTTCTACGGAACCGGGTCATCGTGGGAGGAATAGATGCCCAGTGGCAAGCGGATTTGGTGGATATGAGCGCCTTTGCCAAACACAACGATGAGAATCGGTATATCTTGACGTGCATCGATATCCTATCGAAGTATGCGTGGGTGGTACCCATCCGGACGAAAACGGGGGCAAATCTCATAACGGCGTTCAAAGACATCTTCAAGACCGGGCGCAAACCTTTATATTTGCAAACCGACGAAGGCACGGAATTCCTCAACAGACCGTTCCAAGCCTTTCTCAAGAAACAGAAGGTGTTTTTCTTCCATACGTACAACGAGACCAAGGCTTCCGTGGTGGAAAGGTTCAACAGGACATTCAAAGGCCGCATTTATAAATATTTCACCTATAAGAATACAAGGCGGTACATCGATGTTCTCCCGAAACTTGTGAGGGGTTACAATCGAGCCTATCATCGGAGTATAGAGAGAGCCCCCATTACCGTGACCCAACGCAATGAAGCCCAAGTCCGGCGTGTCTTGTACCCCAGGCCATCGCAGCGAACGACGAAGGCGGTGTACAGGGTCGGGGACCCTGTACGGATCAGTAAAGTCAAGGGCAAGTTCGAGAAAAGTTACTTGCCCAACTGGAGCGATGAGCACTTCCTGATTAAACGGCGCCTACCCCGACAGCGGCGAGTGTATGAACTGGAAGATCTTCAAGGGGAAACGTTGCTAGGGACGTTTTACGAGACGGAATTACAATTTGTCGTAAAAACACAGCAAGACTACTACACGGTGGAGCAGATTTTGAAAACGGAACGTCGACGTGGCAAACTGTTTCATTTCGTGAAATGGCAAGGTTGGCCCAGTTCCTTCAATTCCTGGGTCGCGGCCAACCAGGTGAAACGACTATAAAGCCAGACACCACTGCCGTCCTCCTTCATTCCACGTCAGACCACAGTGCTATGGACAAACAGCAGCTGCCTCTGAAGACAGCGTCTCCCAAAATGCGCAAAGCACAAGTGGGCTTTGGGGTGCTATTGCTAACCCTGCTGAGTGTGTTGTACGGAGGTGTGTTTTACGACGTAGCCTATGTCACCACGTTACTTAACCAACTGAGAACACCAGCCACCAGTGAAACCGGTCTACAGAGAGCACCAGTCGTATCGAGCCCAGTCACCACCACCACACCCCCTGTACAAGCCACAACGAGTGTAAGCTCTACACCTACACCAAGTACGCCCACTACGTCTGAACACCCACCGGATTTCATCCCTCACAGTGAACCGACTAACCACGTTGTACCCACCCCCATCATCATCCCTCGCAGTGAACAGACAACGACGACCGACGTTGTACCCACCACCACTCCAGTTCACTCGTACGAAATTTACAAGAGCGGGTTACCACGACAACGGATACACCTCGAACCATGGACCCTGGGTGGCAGCATCCCTTCACTTGCGTCATCGCAGGACCGACGGGTTCCGCCAAAACGCACTTCGTCCGGAAGCGCCTTCAACACGCCGACAGCATGATCACCCCACCCATTGCTCGAGTCGTGTGGTGTTACGGAGAATGGCAGGCAGCGTATGCAGCAATGCCCCACATCACGTTCGTGGAAGGCCTACCCAACCTGGCCAATTTGGAACCCGACACCTTGGTGGTTCTGGATGATCTCATGGCGGAGACGGATGCGCGGGTCACCCAACTCTTTACCAAAGGCAGCCATCATCGACGGCTCAGCATCATCTACATTGTGCAGAGTCTGTTCAGTAAAAACAAAGAACATCGGAACATCAGCTTAAATGCCTACTACATGGTGGTCTTCAAAAACCCGAGAGATACCACTCAACTGCTGCACCTGGCGAGACAGATGTATCCCGGCCGCACACCGTTTGCGTTGGAAGCCTTTAAAGATGCCACAACCCCTCAGCACGGGTATATGCTCTTCGACCTCAAGCAAGCCACCCCCGACCACCTTCGACTACGGACCGGCATCTTTCCCAGAGAAGCCCACCACGTGTACTTGCAAAAATAATGTAAACACACCCACAGTGGCACCCCCCAGCTGGGGTCTGTGTGTTTCATGATGGGGAATAATAAAAAGAATGAATACCACAGCAGGGTTATGTTCTCTGAGGTAGATAAAAAGAGCAGCGTTGTGGGTTCTAGCATTAGTTGTACAGGATGTCTGCGCGAGTACGGAAGCACGCTCCCACGCTCCGTGTATTGAAGACGGCCCCACCCGAGTTGGTGCGAACCATTGTACGCGGTGCAGACCCTGCTCTCGTGTGCTGTCTGTGCGAGATTGGACTCAATATCTTAAAAGGCAACGCACCACTGACTCCGGCTCAGAAGACCAAGTTGGCCAAGCATAAGACAGGTCTCCCTAGTCCAGAAGCGGGTCTCAAACACAAAAGAAAAAGGTGTTACAGAAAGGCGGCTTTCTCGGGGCCATCTTAGCACCGTTGGCCGCTTCCGTGTTGGGTCCAGTATTGGGTGGACTCTTCGGCCGACAATGAACCACACGAAAAAAATGGTCCTCGTCGAACCACGGTTCCTGCAAAACCTCCAATCACCCTACCCTGTCCCACCTACGGTGAAGACCATAAACAGCCTCGATGGAGAGATGCAACAGATCTTACAGAGACCGGGGTTAAGCGACAGTGAGAAAGTACAACGGTACAATGATACGCTTCAACGGTACATGACGTTCATGGACCAATACAAAACCCTGTCTACCCCAGCAACAGCACCTCCACCACCACCACCACCACCACCACCACCACGTGACAGACCGCCGACCTCAGCGCCGTTCCAACAGCCGCCATTATCAGGGGTAGCCCCCACAGCCCCACAGTGGGTGGAAGACGAAGTGCTGAAGAGTGTACCTGCCTCGTTCAAGAAACAAGCTGGCCTGGTATTACAACGGATGAAACAGAATCCTAACATGACTTGGAATGATAAAGGCGAACTCCTGGTACAGAATCAGGTGGTCCCGGGACCCACATGACGGATTTAGTGAATGATCTGATGCGTCAACGCAGATCGCACACGGATCCTCGAGGATGGGAGGTCTTCGCTCAAGGCTTGAAAGACATGCATGTACCACAGGAATTGGTGGGGAACCCCCACCGCTGGGCCTTTATGCAGCGTGACTCACCGACTCGTGCACCACGACTCTCACCACAACCTTCTTGGGAAGCCGACTGGGAACCGGAGTCACCCCCAAAACTCCACCACCACCACAACGGGCACCTTCTTTTCAAACCTTTAAAAAACCACCCTCGATCAGGACACCCCACATGTCCAGAGCCGTGACACGTAGCAAGTCAACGCGACGAACACGACGCCGGACACAACCGCCCAAGGCCTGGAACACCTATTAAAACCAACAGCAGCAGCAGGACAGCTCAGTCGCCATGTTTTACCTCACCCTACCTAGTAACAGTTCGCTGCATGTGTTTCCTGACAACACCGTGGCCAAGTACGTCACCCAGTTACCGCAACCGCTGCATTTACCTGGACGCTGGGAATGTGGCCTCGTGGATATCCAATACCCTTACTCATGGTACAACGTGCGAGCCAATGAAGTGTGGTACGAGGTGACCTACGAAGGCAAAAACACGCGACTCACCCTGCCCGAAGGCCAATACGATACCCCCAAAGAGTTCATGGGTGGGCTGTCAAGACTGTTGCATTATAAGGCTCTACGGGGGGTGACGAATACTTCAAGACCCATCAAAGGCTATCCCTTCAAGAATCACGTGGACTTCGATTACAACGCACACAACGACAAGGCACAGCTTATTGTCTCCGGCAAGGCGAGTGTCGTACTGAGTCCTATCCTAGAGCAAATGCTGGGTTTCCATCTAAAGACGTTCGCTGGTCCCACCGAACACCATGGCGAGATGCCGATGGATATGAAGTCGGGTATGTACGGACTCTACGTCTACTCGGACGTGGTGGACAACCACATCGTGGGCGATATCAACACACCTCTGTTACGGGTGGTCCCCATTAAAAAGACGTATGGAGGTCAAGTCACCCACAGTTTCACCCACATGCTCTACTTGCCCGTGCGACAAACTGACATCAACACGATCACGGTGGATATAAGAGATGACACGGGACGACCGGTGGCATTCGAACGAGGAAAAGTGGTGCTGACACTTCATTTTCGACAAGCACGTGCTCCCCACTTTGCATAATGAAAGTACCTTACGAGTGCGATGCACGCAGCTATGCCGACTATTATGCCCAACAGGCCGGGGTGGCTTTCCGGTCTTTAGCGGTGCACGCATGCAACGAGGACATGGACTGGGGAACATACTCGGCAGCATCGTCAAAACGTTCCTGCCCTTGGTGACGCGTGGGGTGAAAGCAATCGGTAAACAAGCGGTACGCAGTGGACTGGAAGTGGCCGGTGATGTCTTGGGGGGTACGGCACCCAAAGAAGCCTTGAAACGGCGGGCCAAAGAAGCGGGAGGCGTCTTGGTGGCCAAAGCACAACGCACCGTAGGGAATAAAAGAGCTGCCCCACCGAGACCACGCACCAGTCGACGACCGACCCAGCGACGACGCACATCGAAGAAGACAAAGGATATCTTTTCTTAAAACATGTCCTTAATCCACGCCGAGTCCTGCCCCTCCACCAACAGTGAATTTGATTTGTGGACCGTGCCGCCCACACAGACCAGTGTCGAACAAGGATTATGGGTGGAGCATCTCCCGCTCTCCAGCATCAAGTTCACCATCAGTAATGCGGATACGGCCTATGTGGATTTAGCCCATACATACTTGTATGTGAAAGCCAAGGTGGTCAATGGAGCTGGCACCAGAATCGCTGACCAAGCAACGGTGGGCCCGACGAATCTCTGGCTGCACTCGATGTATTATATTGTATTACGAATATTATGGATTAAGAATACTGATCAGCGATACGGATTTGATATTTTGGAACATCATGATGTCTTGCCGGCATCATTGAAAATTGTTGACCGCTTCTCTCTTGCAGGAAACAAGCCTATGTTTATGTATACCTTTGTCTTTTTGAATTTGGTGCTAATACTGTTATATGGAAATGGAATAGGTCTTTGGATTATGGACGCGGATATTCTCTAATGGACGACGGCTGGATTATGAATGACGGACTAGACGCTTGTAATTCAACAGGTGGATATTTTTCTCAGCGACAAACTCATCAGTGACTCCACCAACACGTACCCCTATCGAGCCTACATCGAGACACTGTTGTCGTATGGCCGAGAGGCTAAAAATCTCAGCTGACAACCGCTTTATTCTACAAGGACACGCCCGAGCACATGGACACGGCGGACAATGGGGGATATAACAAACGGAAGGCTTTCACTGCGAACAGTGCCTCGGTGGATATGATGGTCGACTGCATGCAGACATGTTCATGCAAGACCGGTACCTCTTGAACAAGATCCCCATCAAAATCCGACTGATACGGGCGCCTCCGACCTTCGCCTTGATGGCCACTAACGTAGAGGGGCATGCAGCGGACTATAAGATTGTCATCCAAGACGCAGTCCTGTATGTCCGAAAAGTGAAACCGAATCCAGCCGTTCAATTGGGACACATGAAAGCCTTGGAAACAAAACCAGCCCAGTACCCTATCCGACGTGTACAAACCAAAGTGTTCTCTGTGCCTGCTGGAAATATGGGCGCCAACAAAGAAAACCTGTTCCTGGGGGAACTACCCAAGCGATTGATCCTGGCCTGTGTGGAAAATACCAGTTTCAGCGGAGCCTACCCAGAGAATCCGTTTGACTTTCAACATTTCGGCATCAATTTTGTGGCCCTGCATGTGGATGGACAACAGGTCCCAGCCACGGCCTTAACACCGAACTTTGGGCGGAGGAATTTCATTCGAGCCTATCAGAGCCTGTTTACAGCCACCGGTCAAATCAACCAGGACGAAGGGAATATGATCAGTCGGGAGGACTACGCGAACGGATACACGTTGTTCTGTTTCGATCTGACCCCCACCTTAGAGAACGACCATCAGCTGGCCCTGGCCAAGCAAGGCAACTTACGGTTGGAAATCCACTTTGCACGAGCCCTGGCGACCACCGTCAATGTGATCTGCTAAGCCGAGTTTGACAACATCATTCAAGTGGACAAGGCGCGCGACGTGCTGTGTGACTTCTCCACCTAACATGGATACAGACCAGATAACCACCGTGCTGGAGAATGACCCAGAGACACGTATGGTCTTTCAAGGGGTGTTCGCCCGAGATGTGTTCCCATTAGACCGTATGTATCCTGCTGCTTACGTTCTCAACACGGACCCGATGGATCGGCCTGGTGAACACTGGGTGGCCGTGTACTTGACAGAACAGCAGGGGGAATACTTTGACCCGTACGGCCTGCCACCCCTCCATCCCGATTTAACAGACTTCATGGATCAAGGCACAGAGACGTGGTGTTGGAACAGTCAAGCGTTGCAAAGCCTGACCAGTAGCGTGTGCGGACAGTATTGCTTGTTTTACCTGTACCATCGATGCCGGGGAAGACCCTTATCTACCATCGTACAGATGTTTGACGAGTACCCCAAGGCCGAGGACCGCGATGTACTCGTCTATGACTGGGCCGCCCATCATTTCAATGTACAAGCCCCGTTCTGGGCTTAAGTTAATTACAAGCCCCTTGTTCTGGGCTTAAGTTTACAAGCCCCCTTGTTCTGGGCTTCAATGTACAAGCCCCTTGTTCTGGGCTTCAATTAATTACAAGCCCCTTGTTCTGGGCTTCAGTTTTCACGTGGTTGTTCTCACGTTGTTGTTGTTCACTGAATAAAAAAATGAGATCTCACCAAAAAACCCTGTCTTGTGTGTTTTATTCATAATGCATCACTGCCCAATGTGGAGATTCAGTCAAACTGAAATCAGTGGTGTAGGATGGGGCCAAAATGTAACCCATCAAGGTTAGAATGCAAGAGCACTATAGTAAAAATAGAGAGCCAATGAAATCAGCCTACAGACCAAGTACGTGTTTTTGGTCTAGGTTTGGAGCGGGCATTTCATTGAGGTGCGTGTATACGGTGAGCGAAGAGACTCGTCCAACACGTATAGATTATGTTGATGACTATAAGTTTTAGGTAACCCATCAAGGTTAGAATGCAAGAGCACTATAGTAAAAATAGAGAGCCAATGAAATCAGCCTACAGACCAAGTACGTGTTTTTGGTCTAGGTTTGGAGCGGGCATTTCATTGAGGTACGTGTATACGGTGAGTGAAGGCTCGTCCAACACGTATAGATTATGTTTATGACTATAAGTTCTAGGTAACCCATCAAGGTTAGAATGGAAGAGCACTATAGTAAAAATAGAGAGCCAATAAAATCAGCCTACAGACCAAGTACGTGTTTTTGGTATAGGTTTGGAGCGGGCATTTCATTGAGGTACGTGTATACGGTGAGTGAAGAGACTCGTCCAACACGTATAGATTATGACTATAAGTTCTATGAGCATAATGCATGAAACTGGTTTTGAGCACCGTATTAGCCGCGGCGCGGACGTCAGCGGACGTCAGCGAAAGCACGCCGTGAGTACCCCAATTCGATTGGCTGATTGTTCGATCGCTGATTGGTTCTTTTTCTCGACCGCTGATTGGCTCTTTTTTCTCGACCGCTGATTGGTCCAAATGGACCTGCCCATCTTTCCCAGGTTCATTTACAATCCCCTTTTTGGGGTTCAAGCGATGCCGCAACATTGTCTCATTGGACATTGGACCGTTTGACCTGGAGGTGACCCTTTGACCTGACATGCGTCCGCGCGCGCACTGCCGGTGATGACGCGCACTTCCCGAGAACTCGCGCGCGCGCTGCGGCCGGGGCGGGGCGGGGCGGGGTGGGGAAAAGGTCCCGGCGGTTGAACATACGGACGTCTAAGGGGAAACATTTGGAACTCTTCTATGTTTGGAGGTAGTTTTTAGTGAAAAACCCGGAAGTGACGTCACAAACCCCCACGTGACCTGCGCAGCAGAATGGATACACCCTAGTTTGACTCCCTCACCTAGGCTTCACATGGATACCTCACTCGATCCCATCGGCCCATGAGGAGCCCCCCCTATCTCCAACACGTCTATTTCTATACTACGGCCAGACTGCGCATGCGCAGAATGCCGATAGTTCAACCCCACACCCAGCCCATCAGATGCCCCTTCACGAATGCTTCACTTTGATGCCTCACTCGACCCCATTGGACCACTCGTGGCTCCCCTAGACCCCAACACGTAGAGCGGGACCCATACAGGGTCCAGTTTTCGACACTAGGTGACCACATCCCGACAAAATGACCAGTTTTCGACACCGGATGTGCCACCATCTTGAACATACGTGCCGCCATCTTGGATATGTCCCATAATGCACCGGGTCAAAATACTCGCTTCTGATTGGACGAGAGCTCTGGGACGGATTTGAAATACTCGCTTCTGATTGGACGAGAGCTCCGCATTGCGCCTGCGCATGCGCAGAATGATATTCCTACCGCACACCCAACCCATCAGATGCCCCTTCACCTAGGCTTCACATGGATACCTCATACAATTCCATCGGACCATGAGGGGCTCCCCTAGCTCCCAACACGTCTATTTTCATACCCTTGGGCCACCGCGCATGCGAAGAATGCCGATAGTTCAACCCCACACCCAGCCCATCCGATGCCCCTTCACATAAGCTTCACATCGATACCTCACTAGACCCCATTGGTCCATTAGGGACTCCCCTAGCTCCAAAACGTCTATTTCCATACCCTTGGGCCACCGCGCATGCGCAGAATGACCCTAATTCAACCCCACACCCAGCCCATCAGATGCCCCTTCACATAAGCTTCACATCGATACCTCACTCGACCCCATTGGTCCATTAGGGACTCCCCTAGCTCCAAAACGTCTATTTCCATACCCTTGGGCCACCGCGCATGCGCAGAATGCCGATAGTTCAACCCCACACCCAGCCCATTAGATGCCCCTTCACATAAGCTTCACTTTGATACCTCACTCGACCCCATCGGACCATTTTATCTAGGGACTACTTTTTCTCCGTGGAAGCTTTTTCCCGAGACCGAATCACCGCCAAAACCGCGGCCATACCGCATCACCGCGGATGAATACATCCTGAATACAGCCCCTCCAACAATTGGAACTCTCCTGTGCTGGAGGTAGCTTTTGGTCCTTCTGCCGGAACTATAGTTCACTTGACCTCTCCTCCCGCCACGTGACCGCCACAAATGACCTCTACATCCGGGTGAAATGTGGCTCCATTTACGCTTTGTACACTACTCGCGTACTTGTGAAATGGATTGAATTAGCGAGCTGTTCCTAACTGGATTCGGTAGCTCAGTTGGTAGAGCAGTGGGACGGTATCCCTTAAGTCTTGAGTTCGATTCTCACCCGAGGCAGTATTTTCGGGCAGGGTGTTTCACAATGTAGGAATATAATTATATTATAATTTATCCCTAAAGATGACTGAAATTATGAGTTGAATAATCAAGGTACAATTTGTGATACGGTGTTATTGTCCATTCATTAACAGTACTAGATTAACATGCACCCCGATTCCGTGGTTTCAGACACGGTATCCCAAATTACAGCTCGATTAATCAATACGCCGAGTGTTAGACAGATTGAAAGAAAAGTACACCCTCCGCTCGATTGGCTTATTTATATAATACTTGACGGCAAATGAAGTCATGAATGAGTAAACAAAACGTTACCTCCTTCCGATCAAGAGGCTTGTCCACCACTTTTCAGCCGTATCTCGCCGAGGTTTTCCAAAGCGCGTCGTGTTTAGCCGTGTTTGACGGAAGCGGCCGCACCGGTTCCAGCAAGGACGTTTAGGTTTCCCATACTGCACGTAATACAATCCGTCACCAGTCCTAACCGCACCATCACTTTCCTGCACATCATTTAATATAGGCTGCAATCTTACCACATTCAAACAGACCAGATCGCACCAGTTTCTTCTTATATCAGATTTTTTTTGCATTTCTTTCCCATAGATAGGGGGCCTGATTATTTGTCTTGATGACATCACCGTAGTTTTCAACGTTTTGCCCATTTTGTATGAACCGATGAATGTGATAGACACAATAATTTTAGGGGGGGGGGGAAAGACTGCGAATAGGATAAAAAGAGAAAAAACTTTGGCCGCCATTTTGAATTGATCCACTTTATCTGACTTGCATTTAAGATTATGTACGTAGGCTCAGAATGTATAATTACAAGTACGGTATCATGATGTCATTATCACAAGAGTGGAGTCGGATTAGCTAGTCTGATGAGTACTCCGGGACAGGAACATGGACATGATGATAACGGGCCAGTGGTTTATTGGACAGGAATGTACTGCTCAAACTGGTCCAGGTTGCTGAGAGAATCACGTTACACGGAGGTGGTGTGTGCTCATGTACTGCATCTGTGGTTCTCAGGTTCAACTCATCCATGGAACTTCGGTTTGTGTCCGCATTTCCCAAGCGCCAGATACAAGATCCAATTGTTGCGAAAATTTGAGTATCAGGGAACTCCAAATCAAACCACGGGGGGTAGGGGATATTCCGCGATAAATTATCTGGAAATTTTATGTTCTGTTTCTCCAATAAACCACCACGCTTGTCGTCAGTCGTTCGGTACCTCAACCGGCTCATGGCTAGCGTGTCTCTTGGAAAAGACAATTCATTTGTCTCCCATAAATATACCCAGTTATTCATCTCCACTGAACGTGGTTTTATCTTTGGATGGCAGAAGCGGATCATCCTATCTGTAACATCGTCGTCTCGAAGAAAAGGAAGAAATCTAACAAGTGGATATTGGGGTTCAAAGCACAGAACACCACTTCTATCCTTCAATAAGTTACCATCCATAGGGATCAATTTCCGAATGACAAAACATGAATTTTCCGTCCAGCAGGGCCCATAGGTAGCTTGTGTAGGCAATGGTGTTCGCCCACCTGAATCGAAGTCTCGATGACAAAGAATTTCTTCCCATACTCCCTGTTCTGTCACTTTGCCAAGTAAGAATGTGCTATGAACGGTCCGTGTTTCGGAACAACTGGGAGCCTTGGATTGGCGGGCAGGTCTTCTTACATCACTTGGAACATGGTATATGACCAGGTATAAGGTATCATTCACGCACGAAAGAAATAAATGTTCTAGTTTATCTTCATCGGGTAGCATTACCTTTTCCCACTGCCTTGATGGCAGGTACATGCAGAAAAGTTCTTTTCCAGTGGAAATATACACATTTTCTCTAACTGCATACAACTGAGAGTCGACAATCATGACTATCTCCCCGTCCTTATCAATAGGAGATTCCGTTACTCCCAAATCTACCCAGATCTGTGCCTGGGCAATGTAACCATAGAACCGTAGTTGACCATTATCATACTTATACTCCTCATAAGCACCAAAACTCGGAGCTATAGCAAGGAGAACGTCGAGCCTGTTTGCTTTTTTCAGATAATTTTCGGGCACCTGATCGCAGGTAGTATCTGGAATCCAGTCAAAGTCACTGTTTATTTTGTACCTCAAATAGTTTTCTGTTTCAGTTTCGCCGATTCGATCATCGACAGAAGTTCCAAGATGGAGTGCCTCGAACATCCCCGAGCAGATATCTGTTATTTTCATGTGAACGGAAGAGCATATATCATCCACTATATTGTCTAGGTTGGATACAGAGGGCAGACCAGCTTCTGCTATCAGTTGCTTCAATATCTCATTGTCCTGCAGATCAGATTCTAGGTTCCATCGAATGAGGAATGTCAGTATCTGTCTGGGAGAGCAGAATTGTGTGATCTCCTCTTTTAGGAGACCGGAGATTGTGGGACCTGGCAGATGTAGATTACTTTCTTGATAAATTACGTGATCGTGAAGACGATTCTTGAGGAGGTAAGTGGCAGATGAGTGAAGTTCGCTTGACGTGTTGTGGTAGTATGTCGCTTCCCAAAATTCCAGGCAGGTCTCTAAAGATAAATTTTCGGCCATGAAATCTTCGCAGAGCCGTTTCGGTGCATCATACAGAAGAAACGAACAGGCACTATAGAGGGAGCAGACGTTGTTAGTATCGACATCAATTTGGCCCGAGTACATGGATTGTATAACGTGTTCGGCAGTCGCAAGGTCCTGGAATATCTCGGACATGTTGACCTCCGTCAATGCCTGATCTCCCTCAAGAAATCCTCCCGTGAACATAGTGTGAAAATATGCACTACAGGTGACGAGTACAGCTTTATGGGCTGATATATATCCATCATCTACCCATATCTTCAGATCACACATAACTCCATCTTGTCTTTGGTTGTTCATTGCCTGCAGGATTGCCTCAAGGTCTCCAAATTTAATAGGACCCATTCCACTCAGAGGTCTTCTCTAGAAAGAGAAAACAATAGTGAACATGAAAAAATGCATTAAAAACTTGACAAATAATCGTCAAAATCCATCTTTCCGTTTATTGCGGGCTACTTTTACAGTATATTTTAGGTGAGTGAAGTTGGACCTCAGTTATTTTGTGCATATAAAACCTTACCACGCCAACAACACAGAACATGTCAATGCAGGGGGAAAAATTTCTGCAGGTCTTCACAACTTGAAATGTAGTAGTAGAGAGAAACTAAGACCAATGTTAGTACTTAGCCTGGTAAAAAGTGAACAATTTGGCATTAGATGTATATTCGCTCCACGATGGAGGTAAACCCTTAATGGTGCATCCTAGACTTAACCATTACAGCCGGAAATAAACAATGGGGTAAGTAGTAGTGTAAGGTGATTACAGACCACATTTTGACGAGTGCGCAGGTGTTTCTGCGCAGATTTGTGGAGGAAACGTGGAGGTGACAGCCAATCAGAAGCGAGTAAAATTTGACCTCAGAAATTTGCATATGACGTCACAGGCGTCATTGTGGGTGGTGGTGGTGGTGGTGGGACCAAAATGGCGGCTTGTGGGTGGTGGTGGTGGTGGTGGGACCAAAATGGCGGCTTGTGGGTGGTGGTGGTGGTGGTGGGACCAAAATGGCGGCGCAAGGGAGCAAACGAGGCGGTGGGGAGGTCACGGGGAGAAAAAACCCTCACATTACCCTCAAAAAAACCTCTAAGCCATATAATAATAATAAACATAATCTATAGGTGTTGTACCATGTTAATAGGATCAGTCTAGCATCTGTACCACCCTAGGGTCGAGCGTTTATTGTCCCGTGTATCTCCGCAGAAAATCAACAAACAAAATGGCGGCTCCAGGATGGTGTGGGGACGCCCTTTCCACATCACGGCGTCGATCATAGCGCCATCTGCACACACTGACGCAAGGGAGACAACTCGTGTGGCCCAAGGATATGGAAATAGCCGTGTTGGAGCTAGGGGAGTTACTACTGGTCCAGTGGGGTCGAGTGAGGTATCAATGTGAAGCCTATGTGAGGGGGCATCTGATGGGTGGGTGTGGGTTGAAATATCGGCATTCTGCGCATGCGCGGTGGCCCAAGGGTATGGAAATAGCCGTGTTGGAGCTAGGGGAGTTACTACTGGTCCAGTGGGGTCGAGTGAGGTATCAATGTGAAGCCTATGTGAGGGGGCATCTGACTGGACTAGTGGGTTTGAAATAGCGTCATTCTGCGCATGCTCGGTGGCCCAAGGGTATGAAAATAGACGTTTTGGTATCTAGGGGAGCCCCTAATGGTCCAATGGGGTCGAGTGAGGTATCAATGTGAAGCCTAGGTGAAGGGGCATCCAGGCAATGGGGTGGGTGCATGTCAAATTTTTCCTAAAAAAAAAACGGAACACGGACTTCATCGAAAAACCTGGGAAAATGCCTATATGGGGTATGGGGTGTATATAGGTCGTCGGGCTTAACGGGGCTTGTCTATCAATAGAGTTATCTCCCCCCTAGTTCCAGGGTGGGTGTATGTCAAATTTTTCCTGAAAAAATACGGAATACGGACTTTATCCTAAATTACGGGAAAATGCCTATATGGGGTATGGGGGGTATAGGACCATCCTGGGAAACCTACTTCTCGACATTTGCGGTATAGGTTGTGGGGTCTCGTTTTCTAATAGTCTCGTCATTTAGAACATGATAGGAAGTGTCCCGGCTCGAATCGGTGAAATTTTTGAAAAAGTACGATAGGGGGTATAGGATCAATGTTTGTCCCCCTGGGAAACGTACTTCTATACATTTGCGCTAGGGTTGTGGGGTCTCGTTTTACTCGTCTCGTCATTTAGAACATGATAGGAAGTGTCCCCGTGCGAATCGGTGAAATTTTTGAAAAAAGTCACCGCAACCACTTCTATACATTTGCGGTAGGGTTGTGGGGTCTCGTTTTACTCGTCTCGTCATGTAGAACACGATAGGAAGTGTTGCGGAGCGAATCGGTGAAATTTTTGAAAAAAGTCACCGAGGCCTGGGTAGGCC
>JAVTVY010003950.1:0-37649 GCA_036873755.1 Hanleya hanleyi | reverse complement strand
ACCACCCACAAGGCCGCCATTTTGGTCCCACCACCACCACCCACAAGGCCGCCATTTTGGTCCCACCACCACCACCCACAAGGCCGCCATTTTGGTCCTACCACCACCACCCACACTGGCCGCCATTTTGGTCCCACCACCACCACCCACACTGGCCGCCATTTTGGTCCCACCATCACCTCCCACAGGCCGCCATTTTGGTCCCACCACCACCACCCACACTGGCCGCCATTTTGGTCCCACCACCACCACCCACAATGACCCCTGTGACAGAATACTCGCTTCTCATTGGCTGTCGCTGTGACGTCACAGAGGTCATATGCAAATTTCTGAGGTCAATAGGGTTCAATTTCACCTTACCCTACTACTCTTGACGGCCTCAGAGGTCAAAGGCATCAAGTGTTACATGTACCTCCCTGGAAAAGGGGAGGTTGTATCCCGTGACTATACTACTTGTGGGATATATAAATTTATTATATTTTCAATAAATTATGAAAGTTAATAAATATAAAAAAGTTCAAATCGATTTTTTAATTCTCCCTAAAGATATTTCTCTTATCTTTGACTCAAATGAAGTCATCTCCATTGATGTCTAGACGAGTAACTACAATTTAATTCGACTTGACATCAATGAGAATGACCTAATTTGAATCAAAGATTAGAAAAGCATCTTTGGGAAAAACAAAAAAAATATCAATTTGAAAACAAAACAAAAATTATTTATTAATTTTCATAATTTATGGAAAATGTACGTAGGCGTCTACCATTCAATATCTACAGGGCAGGCAACTGTGGTATTTTCCGTGCCTGGGCTATCGCGACAGCTTTCGCAATAAATGGCCTTAAACAGACTTCATGGATTTATTAAGTGTTCATGGCTAAGCCAGTAAATAGCGCTATAAATGCCAAGTATGTGTCAAATAAAAACTCCTGTCACAGAGGTAGATGCATAGGGAATAGCTGATTGTGTGAGCCAATATCGGTGGAACAGATTGTCAATCCTTGCATTTGCAATGCATCAACCTTTGTCTGAAAAGAGAAAAAGCGAGAGAAACTCTTCGGCAAACTACAAAAACATTCTGTCTTCAAATGAGATATTTGATGATCGTTTGCATCATGACAACCAAATGGTTCAAATATCGTAATCAGAAGGGAGTCACAGTTGCCCACCATACAGTGACTTCAGGTGATCGTTTAAATTCATTTACCAGTATTGTTCATGTCAGCACGGTCACGAAGAATTGCATTATAGTCATCAACTCCCTCAATTTCCTGCACTATATTGCTGGACTAATATCACTTCCTTGTCTCTCACGTGGGCGAAAGATATCATAGCTAGGTAATTTTGTAAGTAACTCCAGACCTATATTTTCTTTACCGGTAAACTAATGAGGTACGACGCCAAACTCTTCAATATAAAACAGTTCAGATGCTGGACAATAGAAAACATGCCTTACCTGCAGTAATACATACATGGTTACAGTATACTGGCTTAATGAAACCAAGAAGTCATCTTCCTAATAAGCTACTTAGTTGTTCTGGGTTTTTTTTTATTCCGGGATGACAGAGAAGACTCGCGATCAATCCATGTTATCGGGTAGAGTGAATTACTCTTGTACATGCCGAGTACAAAAGGATGCATGAAAGAGAAATCCGATAGCCATAGACAAGTAGCTATTCCTGGAAGCTCTAAAGGAGTTTTGCAACATTAAACTACCGCGGGTTATTGTCCTTTTTATCGATGAGAGGTATACAATGCAGCGTGAAGAACAATATGGTTTTCCGATAATGTAAACCATCCTACTTCATAGATAGAACAGTTAGGTTATGTAAAATTAGAGTTAAAGTATTCCAACGGTAGTTCATTCAACAGCCGATTTACTCCTCAGTACAGACCTGGTAACTCATGTCTAGCTGCCTATATTGCTAGTATGTGCCCTTCAGCAACTGAATCTTACGCAGCATTATGATTTTGGTTAATTAGGGTTACTTCGTTTAACCCTATCAAGCTGGGGGTCCTTATCTACAGAATGACAAAAAATTGAGAGCTGACACTCTGTGACTTTATAGTTCATCATATTGGGGTGAGTCTATTTGCGTAAACCGCCGAGCAGAGGCTCATGGGTAAATTTAATATGGCGGTCAGGTGGGGTACAAGAAAAGTGATTTTTCGTCACCCTTCTTCAAATTTCAGTTTTTGTGAAGGAATACAGAGAGAGGAAAATTCGAAAATCTGACCGAAAAATCGACCCAAAATGACCTTTTTAAAAAATGACGTCACTGCGGCATCATCAAAGCGGCCATCGTGGATATTTTCACTTTTTCTGGTAGAGCTGGACCCAAGGGAAAAGTGAAGTTTCAGTCCCCTAGCTCATGGGGTAAGAAAAATACGTAGGTTGACTTGAATGCCCCACCCCAGGTCTGGACAGGTCCCAAAAAGCCTCATCTTCACGACGTCACGGTTTCTATTTGTGAGCCAAAGGCGAACCCTTGACTATCTTGCATAGTAGACCGCGTTCCGCCCACATTCCAGTTATCGGTACGTGACCTAGCAAATCGGTGCTGATGGTAAAATACGTTAGGGTTTTACTTTCGCTGCTAAACTATTCGCTGATACAGAATGTAAAATATTTAATCCAAGCAGGCACAACAACAAAATATTAATGGAAAGATCAGTGAAATTTTATAGAAATCCGTGCGTTATTTCACCCAATTCAAGTCCTTCAGTGGGAAGGTGAGGTCGGATACACTGACATCGCAGATCGCCTTTCAGTGTTTTCATAACAGGCTCAATTTCATAACAATAGTGTCCAGACACCTCACAACAGAATAAAAGAAAACACAAAACTGCTGCTTAGTTTGTATATTTTACACCAGGACTGACTATTTAAAATACATGTGCTACATTCACGATTATGTTTTAAAAAGAATATGCTCAAATAAGAGGCAGTGCTCGACTGCATTCATTTTTGTCATACCACTTGGATTTTCAACTTGTTACTTATCCTTCACGAGCTAGATCTCGGGCTAGGCAAGTGGGGAACGATGGTGAAGGTGAGTGAAACATAAGCGGATCAGGGGGAATTTAAACGCACTCCCCAAAAGTAATTTATTGCATTTGGATTTACACACCTAACGCCACAGACAGTTTTTCTACAATATTTGACCTACCCAGGAATACCACTCCAGGATGTCACGAAACAAATTACATAATATACATGTAGCACAGCCCACAAATGAAAGTGCAGCCATGGCAAAAGGGCGTACAACGGAGTGTTTGTTATCATATATCGGAGAGAACATTTTCCATGACGGTGCCACTTGTGCTCCAGAGAAGTAACCGCCCAATGAATGACTGCTCTTGTATGTGTAGATTCCTTACAGAAGAGTCGTATTTCCCGTGTCTGGGTTGTTCTGGCAGCTTCGGGAATAGGAGGGAATAAAAGAGACCGGTTGCGTTCAATTTCCATGGCTACGCTACTAGATAGTACTATAAATGTCGAGTATGTGTCAGACAAAGCTCTGGTCTGAGAGGTACAGAGAATAGCTGACTGTGAGAGCCAAATTATATCGATGGAACAGATTGTCAATCCTTCCATTTGCTAAATCTCAACTTATGAGAAATATTGAGAACATCTTCGGCAAACTAAAACGCCATTCTGTCTCCACACGAGAACAAGATGTTTGATGATTATTCACATCATGGCCATCAAACAGTTCAAATATCATAATCAGAAGAGAATCATAGTTGACCACCATAAAGTAACGCAGGTGATAGCTAAGTTTCTTTTATCAGTATTATTTATATCAGCACGGTCAAGATGAATTGGTTTATAGCCATCAATTCCTCAATTGCACGATTCATATTGCTCCACTAGTATCACTTCCTTGTCTGTCACGTGGGCGAAAGATCACCGTAAAGGAGGGTAATTTTGTAAGCAAAGCCAACTCTATATTTACTTTACCGGTAAACTAATTAGGTAGGACGTCAAACTTCTTCAAATATAAGACAGTCCAGATTCTGTGAACAATAGAAATCATGCCTTACCTACAGTAATACATATATGGTCACTGTATACTGGCTTAATGAACCTAAGAAGTCATCTTTCTAATAAGCTATTAAGTTGTTTTCTGTGTTTTTTTTAATATACCAGGATGAAAGAAGATACCAGCGATCAATTCATGTTATCGGTTAGAGTGAATTACTCTACTAGATGCCGAGAACACAAGGATGCATGAAAGAGAAATCCGATAGCCATAGACAAGTAGCTATTCCTGGAAGCTCTAAAGGAGTTTTGTAACATTAAACTACCGTGAGTTATTGTCCTTTTTGATCGATGAAAGGTATACAATTCCGGGTGAAGAACAATGCGGTTTTCCGATAATATAAACCATGTCCCACTTCAAATATTGATAAAGTCAATCTCAATCCAAGAGATGATATCTGACATAGAACAGTTAGGTTATAAGAAATCAATTTTGAAATATTCCATCGGTAGTTCGTTTAACAGCCGATTTAATTCTGAAGTGCACACCGGTAACTGGAAAACGCGGCGTTTGCTGTATACCTCACACCCAGTCGCCCGCATAGCATGAAGCGACTTCATATCACTCAACATTATGACTTTGTTTGATTAGAGTTACTTCCCTTAAACCGATCAGCATGAAAAGCTTCACATTTGGATTCGCGTGTGGAGTACTTTTTGTTGTTTGTTACATTTGTGTTTACAGCAGTGCAATTGCCTCAGTTTGTTTAAACGGTGTTGATAATTCTTCTACAAGAATGCTTATGGCGTTACTTTGATATAATCCTGTAACTATTAAAGGAGTAGATCACCTTCATCTCCATGCACCAGAATTGAAGTACTCAGAAAACGAGCTGCTCGGTTAATCTTAGATTGTGGTTTCGAAATTTCTACCACCGAATTATACAGGCGACTAAAGTGGCTTCCATTTAGACAGCACGTAATCTACAGTGAATGTGTCCTGGTGTACAACAGCTTACACGGGTCGGCTCCCACTTATTTAAAGGATAAGCTTATTCTGTCTGCAAGTAGACAAATCCACAAAGACAACTAGATCCCACGTAAATACAGATCAATTGTATGTCCCATTTTCACGAACATAGTTTTATAAGAGAGCTTTCTCTGTCTCCGGCCCAGAGGCCCGTGTCAGAAGCAGTCCCTCTTTGGCTGTGTTTAAACACGAATGTTTTAAATACATTTACGAGGATGTTTTGATTTAAGCCAAACCATGATTTTTTACTGTCTTAGAATGTGAGCTCCATCTTTTATATCCTATACACTGTTTTTTTTATATTATGATTGTTATAGCACTCGGCTTCCAGGAAGAGCATCGATAGATGATGGCTGACCGAGTTTTTCATAAATAAAGCTTCTATTCTATTCTATTCAGTATAGAGCATGGTGATTTGTGGAATACAAAATTACAAAAGTCCGTCTGTTCGCCACAGTTACCTTGTGTAATCAACTAATCCAACAATTGTATCCGAAACTTTTTAGACAGGTTTAACAAGGTTTGAAGATGTTTATGCCTTGTTTATGAGAAGAAATGTTATTTTTGTCATATTTTTTGACGTTTTGGACTTTTTCGCTTCTCTGCATCTACTTCCAGTACGGTATACAGACCATGCCGTTGTTTGATTAACTAGTCCAGCATATCCAATATACGAGATGAAATATTGATTGAGCTAGACTGTGTTCATTTTATTTAATTATTCCAGTAAGATAAATAGACTACGTTTACATCATCGCTCTGAAGAATTTGTATCTACTGTCTGTCTCACATTACCAGGGAACGGGTTTTTCGGCAAAAATCTGAGAGCGCTGAAATCCTGCACAGTATCTATATGTACTTTAAGCATTTTTATTCTGAAATTTCAAGAAAATCTATTCGGAATTAACGAAGATCTCCAATACCTCGAATATTATTTTCAAAGCACAATACGTTGGGCTTGCGATGTCGTTACATTGAGACTGGCCGTTATGACGTCATAATTTAACAAAGCAAAATATTAAGGCCTAAATTCATTTTGGTTGAATTTTCATCAAATTTCAGCATAAAATACACAAATATTGTACAAATGATGTGCAAAATATCGCTGCTCTGAGAAACTTTGGCTTCGATATATTGTCGAAACTCCAGTCCCCTCATAATGTGAGACAGACAGTAATATCGCTCAAGCCGATGCTAGGGCCATGAGGTCAAGTCAATCAAAATTTCCACATGAACACCTACAATAAAAGTGTGACTGCATGGGATACAAATCATCACAGAGATCACTCTTGGTCCTTGAGATGTTTTTAAAAATATGCAGTCAGAATATTTGTCTGTGGTGCGATATGACTTGTTGTCAGTACATGTACGTCGGCATCGTTTTCCACCACACTTTCAATGTTGCGTTTAATTGTTACCTGTATCAGGTGAGATTCTGCTGGTGGACTATTCGTCCCGAAGCTTTCCCTCTGTACAAATTATTGCTATTATAGTTTTGTGACTTGTAAACATGGTGGAGAATTAAGTGTTTGGCCAGAGTCGAGACTCAAGGGTGTATTTGTTCTGAATGCGAACTTGCATTGTAAAAATACGTTTTTCTTCTATCTGGCGGTCACATAGTTCATCATTATCCAACAGATGACTTGTTAGAACTATTACATCATCGCTCTGAAATATTTGTATCTAATATCGCTCAAGCCTGTGCTAGGGACCGTGTGGTCACGTCATTCAATATTCCAACATTAACATCTTAAATAAAAGTGTGACTGGGATATACTTTTGGTTATTGTGATGTTTTTAGAAATGTGCAGTCAGTATATTTGTCTGTGGGGTCATATGACTTCCTGTCAGTACCACGGCATCGTTTTCCATCACCCTTTTAATGTTGCGTTTAACTTGTGAAATCAACTAGCTCAATAGTTATCACTGGATACTTTTGAAACTTTGTACCCATTTTTAATATGGTTTAGGGATTTACATATCCTATTTATGTGATTGTCATCTTTATGGCGTTTGGATTTGTCCATTTGCTCCAGTATACAGATCATGTTCTTGTGTATGAAACTAGTCCCACATTGGATGCTTTCACTGGATGCTTCTGAAACTTTAAAGATACGTTTAGTTACCATGAGTTGGTTTTCACCGACATTCTGTCATCCATATTCTATAAAAAGGAAGATGTTCCTTGCTTATATCCTCTATTGCATTGAACAAAACCTTATAATCTGCAATAACTCAGTTATGGTACATTCACTTATTTTGCAGACGGGGGCATACCAGTTCCCTGAAGGTCCTTTTCATTATCTTCTATTTCCCAGAATAAATTCTGCTTCTTATGGTAAATTAATGAACATTCCACTGGGGTGAATAAGCCAAAGGAGCTTTATATATGAAAACGCGCTCATGTCCCGACTAAATCAATGATACAGGTAGCATGTAGAAATAATGCAATACTTCTACAAATTTTGGTGATCCCCTTTTTTCATTTCATAGTTTCTCTTATCAGAACCCGACGAGATTTATTAATACAAGTTTAAGTGCATTCTCATTGTTTGATATGAACGTAATCTACTCTCTTAAATAGAGAGAGTCGATCGGAGCTTCTCACGTTTCAGTGCATCTACCTGCTTACATTAGCGTCGTTATGTAGCGTTGTTTGTATAGGTGTCGTTACCTATGCTCATGTAGTTTGGCCCACAATGTTTGATGCGTTATAAACATGGTAAAGAAATCGAAACTCTGACATGTCTGATAGAACAGTGGATTTCTTGCGATTCAACATGCTTCTTGAATATTGCTTTCCACGGTCCCTAAATATCCGTATGATTTTCTTGAATCTCCTCTACAATCTAGCTACATTCGATGTCCTGACATGTAAATTCCAGGGAACGCCAATGCGATCAGAAAAAAAATATTTCAAAAATAACGAATAAAAAAAAAAAAAAATTGTTTTTCAAAAAACCTCAAGAAGAATTTTTTTTCCAATTTAATAATGCTTACATCCATATTGGTGTCATCCGATCTTCCTTGACATGTCGCCGTTTCACGTAGAACGTCATTCATTGGCATTAAAAGCCACTGGAGCCGAAGCTTCTGATTGTGTCCAGGGTATTTGCGTGAACACACCATCGATGCAAATACACGATCCACCGCTTCTTAAGTGTTCCTTGGACTTGAAATCTGAGGGCCTTGGATGATGGTCTATGGCTTGATTACGATGGATTTCGAGAAGTGATTTTCGAGAAAGAAACTCGGCATACCACGGAACACTAAATGGCTACGATGTGGTCGCAAACGAATTTGCACCACGGTCATGAAAACTTTCATTCCCATCGATATGCCCAAGAATACATGTGGAATAATGATAGGCCATCTGATATTGTACACTATTCTACTTCACTATGCAGGTGTAGATTATCAGCGAAAGCTCTAGAAAACCGAAATCCTTTAGTAGATTCACGAAACGTAGGAAGATTTACTCAAGAATCAGTATGCTTCGCCAGAAATGCCGAATTTAGATTTTTTAGCTCTCCACATGTAACCGAGGCTGTATATATGTATAGATCAACTTACCTCAGCTTTGAGCGCCATACGTAGTTTGAATAGAGTTTCTCGACGACTATCTGCGTCAGTTCGTTCCTTTTCAGGTGGGACTTCTGTGGATAGCAGACTTGGTATTCAATCGTTCTTATGCCTTTTTCGAATTTCTTGATTCCGGTGTTGAGGGGGAGTTGAGTCGAGTTTTATTTAGTATAATATTCGAAAGTTTCTTATTTCGTGAAAATTCCGTTGCCATTTAACTAGCTATTTTCTCGCCGATAATTTTTTTTTATAATAATCGGGAGTTGGCTACAAATTATATAACGTTGGACTATATTGTGGTGACAACATCGTTTTCAATTTCAAATAGGCCATCTTAGAGAATCAATCACCCTCGTGAGCTGACAATATCGTTTATGGTATACCGTGAGTGTCTGCCGAGACTCCGACAGTGCTCGTGTGACGTTAATATCGTTCATTCTATAGAATATATCCTGTCTTGTAACTGCCTTGATGGTTCACCTCCCGATAGCTAAACATATTCATATATTCATATAGGTAATATCTTGCCTTTCTGTGCTCGGGATTGCACGTGCTGTCAATATCATTACTCAGTATTTGTATATGTGACAACATGCATTGTCACAACTGGAGAATGCCGCTACTGTCGTGAGCTGACGGTATCGTTTATTCTAGCGAACGATTTGTCCTTCTACAGCTGCGGTTCTGGCACATCTCGTGTCCTGATGATACCCATACTCGGATAGGTATCGATGAACTGATGATAACCTTGTCCGCCTAAAACGACGTCTAATGTTCCCAATGCTTGTGTGTCAGGATCTATTTTGAGCTGATAATGTAGTTCTGTTAAATAAGTTCTCTGTGCTGATAAGATAAGCTTTGTCTGTTGAGGTTATCTTTTTCCGTGGTTTCTGCAAAAGTAGATCATTTATGTGGATAATATCCTGTCCCTGCAAAACTGGACTCCATACGATTAGCGTGAGCTGACATTGTGGCTGATTCGGATATATGGTATCCACGTTTCTGCATGGGGAATGTGACCCAGTTACTTATCCTCTGTCAACTAATTCTGCAGGATGAAAATAACTCCTTGGTCCTTCAACATAAGTTTACCACAAAATCACTATATTACACAAAAATCCATTGATAATAATGTTCATTTTGTCCTCAGTTATCTTGGGTTGGTGATTTCCAGACACTCAGAACACCTCACTTACTCGGTATGGGTCCATGTTAAACAATGTCCTGTATTATATCCAAACAGAACCTGTGATGTCCGACCGTATCATTTTGTAACACGGATATCTGTCTACAGAAGGATATATACCGAAGTGTTATCGACAAGTTTTATAACAAACACAGTTTACTGATATCGCATGATATTCATTTATTATATATGTGAAGTTCATGTCAAATATTATATTGATACGCATTAATTTCTTTTATTCACACATGCAAACAAAATCACTTTTTGTCATTCTTTCAAGAGGTGACAGGCGAGAAGTATCATTGATCGGGGTTGACATATTTTCAATGCTACCATTGTTGAACTACATGTATTTCCAAACACCAGGAGATGTTGTCAGCTGATGACGTCCAATTTGGAAAAGCTGTTCATCGTGAACTGAACATAATCAAACAAATCGCCCGCGCATTAACAAGAGAGCACGCGAGCACACGGAATCGTCAATATAACCTTTTTCTACCTATTCAAGTACATTGTACCTGGTTCAGGCGATGGTTTTGTGTAACTGGTGGCACATGTAACGAAGGTGGCACCCTTGAGTCCAGCTTAGGGTATTGATCACGCGCTTTCGCAGATATCGTGGATGTCGGCTTAGTCAGATGCAGGGGATTTTTTATTTGAATTTGTAGCTCCCCCTACGAATTTCGCGGCACAAGAAAGAGAGTGTTTTATTATGAATTCCTATTCATTTCTTGGATTCAACACAATTACTGGTCACATGACATAAGATATTAATTAATAAAGAAACAAATATTCAGGAAATCGGTAAACGGTATACAAATACGCATATTTCTATTGATTAAATGTATTGTTTTAGGCGTTTAGAAAAAAATCTATCTTAATGAGAACTCTGAGCCTAAAACTGTTTTCGGAATATGTACTAGAGACGAATGTGTATTAGGGGTCTTCGTCTGTATTCGAGCATCGTGTCTATACACTCTAAGCTCAGAAGGTGTAAAAAAGGTGCAAAAAAGGTGTAAATCAAACGTTTACACCTTCTGGGTTCATGTTTACACACTTAGGAGGTGTAAATAAGGTGTAAAAAAGGTGCAAATGTATGAAGATTGATTCCAACCCTGATTTTACACCCGTAAAGGTGTAAATTTATTGAAAGGTGTTAAAAAGGTGTAAATACTTAATTTTCCATGCACATTTGGAACTTAATTTCTATGTTGAGGAAATGTATTTCCTTGTCATGCTTACGGTAAACCATCAAACTTTTCAAGCACCCCAACTTTCTACACAAAATTAAATCAATCGATCTAACAATTTGACCAGTCTCTCTAACATTTGGGCAAAAATTTCAACGGAAATATTATTAAAAAAACCGAGCTGCAGACCATAAAAGTCAATCCCCCAGTCGGTTTACGAGGGGGTGAAAATTGAACAGCCGCTCTAGTGTTCTCACTCAAGGTTGAGCCCAAGACTACAGGGGGGGGGGGCGTTCTGGGGTTTTGATAACTGCTTAGCTATCAGATAAAGTGATTTTCAACTTCATTTCAACGGGGGATTTGCACAATAAGCAGTGAATACAACGGAACCTGTACAAATTATAGGCTTTGATTGATCCACTGAGACAGGAAGGTGTGAAATGGACTAAACGGCTCGAAGTGATAATCATGACAGCTTGTTGTGCATGTTTACCCAATAACAATTGTGCGATTATCGTCACAAATTATTACTTGATAAAGTAATGGTTACCATCCTGCCCGGAAACGACCCCTTTTAACACACCATAATCATAATCCGTGGCCTGCCTTTATCTCATATCTCTTTGACGGTAACGCAAAGTTTTGGTTAAACTATACATATCGGTGATGATTCTATTGCTCAATTAGTTTTTGAGTTGATTCTGCCAATGCCTAACAATATATGCATCGCTTCTATTGTTCATGAATTTGTAAATAAGCATGGCTTCGCTTCCCATGCTGTCCACCATTTCCAATATATAAGCCGACGCGATATTACTTCAAAACAAACTTCCATTACGATAAATTGCGCACAGCCGGTTTTTTTACGACGCTCGTTCTATCCATCAAAGTGGACTTTTTGCGAGATGGCGACTTGCCTGCTGTTGATCGGTGAGAACCGAAAGAAAATCGCTTTACCTTTTGCAACTCCCAGCGTGTCGGACCTTAAAGATCACATTTCACAGAATGCTACCTTAGCTGATCTAATTGGCATTAACGATGTAACCTTCCAGGTAAATATGCCATTTTTTAATATTTGTACAATATAATTGCCCCTGTGAACCCAGGGAGATACATGTAAACAGGTATGTATTTAGAGGGTGAAGAAAATGTTATATATATAGAGAATATATTTTTTATACTGCCGGAACCAGTGATCGAAACATAGTTTCAAAAATTGTGACTCGATTGAGTATTTTCTTTTGCTCACGGTATTTCATTCAACTTCTGCAAACAGAACAGAACAAGCTCGAAACTTTGTCGAATCAACATACATGCGAAAATATACGGTGCTATGATAACATACACTTTTGCAAAATTTGATTAATATAATCTGCTCAGACAGATTGTTTGACCCAATCAACTTAGTGACGCTTAAAAATATAGAAATTCTATTTAAATGTCATCAATAGTAGGCCCCTATATGAGATAGAAACGAGTCAGAACTGGTTAGCCTGGTGCCCCGATTATGTAGGTGCTTGTTACCCTATACCATTGTGTTCGGGAACCAGGTTATAAATGATATTAGTCAATGCGCAGGCGCACAAGGATCACGTGGGAGAAAATGGAGGGCGGTTTGATTTTCTTCGGGAAAGGTTTGTTTCAAACTTTACGAAATCGTGTCGATTTAGCCCACTATAGTCGCACATATTTATTAGTATTATCTTCATTAGACAGGAGTGCAACTACCTCGACACGTCACTGTTGAAAATGTACTTCAAAATGCTCAGCTCACATAAAAAGTGGGAGTTCATTTGCCTGAATGCGAATCCAATATGGCGGCATAAATTTTTTCAGTGATAGCTTTGGTCAGTTTAATGCAGTATACTTATAGTGAATTTTAGTACACAGTGTAATAGGAATAGTTAATAACGTCCAGTGGAACACTTGGATCATCATGGAACGATATGCTTGGGATATTTTGAGGTACTATTTACCCTTACTATTTACCCATATATTTTTATTAATATGAAACCAGAATTATATGATGTTTAAAAAGAGCTGGGCTGGACTGGAGGATCGGTTTTTGTAGGTTCTCTTCGGCCCCTACGACTTAGTTTCGTGGGTATATGTAGTTCGTCCAAACTGTAGAATTGTATTAATGTACTTTCAGGACAGTAGTTCGTCCAATTGTAGAATTGTATAAATGTTCACTTCACGGCACGATAGTTGAGCTATAAATGTTGAGTGGTTCCAATTGATTGTATATTAATATGTACTCCTACGGAGGTGCTCCTATATAGAGGAGGCATTTACCTACTGAACTGAACTATGACGGCTTAGTTTCGTGGGTATATGAGACAAGATTGACTGATAGATTGTTTGCGGCACTTAGTTAAATGTGATTTCTTTATTTTCCAGTTGTATGATGCTGATTTTGAAGAGTTCGTGGACCTCGAGGACCAGGATGAGATTACCCGATAAGTCCAAAATCAAGATATTACGACAACAGGTGGAGCATTTCACAATGTTCCAGAGCGTACTGATTATAAGGTATCAATGATTCGTGTTCTCCTGTGATGTCTACCCCGTCTGATACCCAATGTATTCGCACCACAAAACAGTGTTTGGAAGTGAATCACTGCTATTCACAGATCATGAAAATATAATCATTAATTATGTCAGAACTATTCAAATAACCTAGTATAGTGAAATCTGACCGGAACCTTTGCTAATTTTATTAAGTCTTATAATTATTATTCACTTTTGGTTTTGTAGCTACAATGTGATCAATCGTTTCAATATAATACAATATAAAATATGACCGTTTACATGAGCTAAAAATCACTCTCGTGATATGAATTTACGCGAGTGTTTGCGTGCAAGTGAGCTATCACTCACGTTAAACACGAAGCCCTGCAAATGGGGGCGGGGAGGCTGGATGGAGCTGTCAAAATGTATTTTTCATCATTTAATTTAATATGGATTCTTTTTCTCATACAGATCAACTGACCATTGCTGCGGTGCCAGTCATTGTGGACCATTTCAAAGAAGGCCTAACCATGCTGATCCAAAAAGAAGTAAGTGAATAATTCTTCACGAGTGTAATCGATATAGTTCCTGATGCTAATCACATAGATCTAACATACAACGTCGATGAGTATACAAGTAAAAACTTTAGGGCGTTGAACTTAGTAATGAGCGATGCTGGTTCGAATTGGAATTTCGCCTGGTTTGATATTTTTTAAGCCTGTCTAGCGTACAAACTGACACCTACCTATTACTTCATCCGCAGGCAGAATAAAAGGTTTTTGAACATTCAACGTATAATTTAGAAGACTCAATGGTCATGATGGTAAAAGATTATGATTGAAGAATACTATCAATCCCATATGCTTATATATCTTTTATGTTAATTTCAGGTAACTCCTGCTGTTATGACACCAATTATTGTCCACCAGGGTTCCAATATGGAGACCGCGGATACCATCTCTGTCTATGTGGAGAAGCAGAAGCTTTTGGACACGACGGATCTCCTGCTGGGATTGAAGTGCCTGCTCGCCGCATATTGGTTTTTCAATATACGCTACAACGAGAAAGTTAACAACTCCTTGACATAACTCGAACTGCCTTTTCTGAAGTTGTCCTATACAAGGCCAAGACCTACCGTTATCAGGACGGTGACAAAGTTACAGAAGCAGTAAGAGCTACTTCTCACTAACAGAAAAATATTCTTGAACCATGACGCTGTATCATACTTATGTAAGGGTTTCATTAACTTTTCAAGTAGGTGGCAATTCACCGAGGTAGCAGGCTATTATTATGGCATTTAACATTGAGTAATACAGACAACTAAGCAAAGTAGGTGGCTGCCCTGTTGAAAGTAGTCCCAAAAATTGTCGCCTTCTAATAAAACCCCTGTTATGAACATTCGGACACATATTAATGTGTATATTTTACCGCTTGTCCCCCCCCCCCCCAACTCCCCATCAAGTGTCATTGCCATTTTTGTTACCGGTTATACCCTACTCTCTGAGAGTTTTTGATTTTCGGTCTCAGAGGCCAGGGCACCCTAGAAGGTTATGTACAAAAGCATTTCATGACAGTTATCCTTACTCCCCCCCCAACAACTCCCCAACCCAGTGTCATTGCCATTTTTGTTACCTGTAATACCCTACTCTCAGAGTTTTCGATTTTCGGTCACAGAGGCTAGGGTACCACAGAAGGCGTTGTGCAAATCTCTACCCCAACACGCCCCCCCCCCCCCCCCCCCCCCGGCTGGATGTGGTGTTGCTGTCAGTTTCTGTTACTGGTTACCCCTACTCTCTGAGAGTTTTCGATTTTCGATCTCAGAGGCTAGGGCACCCCAGAAGGTTATGTACAAATCTCCACCCCCCTCCCCCCGCCACCCCCGGCTCTGGTGTTGCTGTCAGTTTCCACCCCCACCCACCCCACCCCCCGGCTGGATCTGGTGTTGCTGTCAGTTTCTGTTACTGATTACCCCTACTCTCTGTGAGTTTTCGGTCTCAGGCTAGGCATCCCAGAAGATTATGTACAACTCTTCCCTCCCCAACTCTCCCATCCAGTGTCATTGCCATTTTTGTTACCTGATACGCCCTACTCTCTGAGAGTTTTCGACTTTCGTTCTCAGAGGCTAGGCACCCCAGAGGGTCATCTACAAAAGTATTCCCACAAAAGTATTCCATGGCAAAGATCTGCCCCCCCCCTCCCCACCCCCCACCCGTTGTCATTAAGGAAATTATTCTATGGCAAATATCTGTTTACGAACCCAGAACACTGATCATGGATATGTAACCGGATTGCTACTTTTTATTTCACTATTATCTGTTCCCTTTATTTTTATAAATTTTTTCCATGGAGTAAGTTGTTAAATCGGCCCCATACATCGGGGGTAAAGATTTGTAAATTTGTAAAGATATGTAAATAGTTTGTGTGATATCTGTGAGCGGGTGAAAGGTAGTGGCGTAAGTGACATGAACACAACGTGCTCAATTTAGGTTCAGGTGGGATGCTTGTATTTTAAATTGTTTGAACTTTGTGCTTTAGTGGGCGGGGGTAAAGACTTGTGTGTATATAACTAGTTGTACGATATCTGTAGGCGGGTGAAAGTTGGAGGCATAAGTGACATGAACATAACGGGCTCAATTTTGGTTGGGTTGGGATGCTTGTATTTTTAATCGTTTGAACTTTGTGCTTCCAGGGATTAAGAGTGAACTTTGATATCAGGGAGGGCTAACATGAAAAGACCAATGTAAATGTGCTTTTTGTGATTTCCTTAATAAAATATATCATACATATATTTTGTGTTAATGTTCTTATTGTGTACCTCAACCAAGAGCCACTACTGGGTGGTACGAACACCACTAATTCTCACTAAAAAGGTGCAAATTAACACCTTTTGAAGGTGTAATTCTCACGAAATGGGTGTGTTTCAACACCCCTGGAAGATGGAATCGTCTCCAGAAGGTGTATTTTAGCACCTCTAGAAGGTTTAATTTTGGCCAAATGGTGTAAATAAACACCCAAGAGGGTGTAATCTCGGTCAAAAGGTGTAAATCAACACCAATGAAAGGTGTAATTCTTACTAATAAGGTGTGATTTAACACCCCTGGAAGATGGAATGATCACCAGAAGGTGTATTTTAGCACCCCTAGATGATTCAAATTTGCCCAAAAGGTGTGAATGAACACCCAAAGAAGGTGTAATTCTGTTGAATAGGTGTAAATTAACACCACTGAAAGGTTTAGTTGTGGTCAAAAGGTGTAAATAAACACCCATGGGATGCTGGGTTCCCCCAAAAATATGCTTATAAATTTGTCTGGAAGGTGCAAATTTTATTCAGAAGGTGTGAATGAACACCCATGGAAGGTGTAATGTGAGCAAAAAAGGTGTAACTTAACACCTTTTCGAGAAGGTGTCAATTTACACCTTTCGGAGAGGGTGTTAATTCACACCCAAAAGGGTGTTAGCCCTGGGACAAGCCATTTACACCCCGTAGAGGTGTAATTTACACCTTCTGGGCTAAGTATGTAGGGCTTCTTTCGATGGTTTACCAAGGATCCTGTAAACTTTCGTTATTCGTGCGTCATTAGTGATGTTGCTGGACCAAACATATTAGAAGAGGATTTGTAGAATTTTAGTTTCTTGGCATGAGTGGCGTATAAACTGCGTGGTACCCAGAAATGCTTTCGTAAAAGGTTCTTCATCCCTCTAAGTTTCACTTACACAGACAATACATGACAAATATATTGTAAAGCTGAGGATCTTCTGGGAAAAGCGGGCGGGGAATATTTGCTGATTAGTTTTCCTTTGTATGGAGTTTTGCTTGTGGTTACTGGCTTAGTGATTTCAATTTAAATATTGAGTTTGTCTTATTTTATATTTTTTGCTGGTTAAAGTCAAGTAAGCTTGCTGAAAATGAGATACATGACCCTCATAATCAAGGTATCTCCGCTTCCCTTAGTAGCCATATTTTAGGTCAAAATATACATATGTTGCTGTTTTAAAGATTAGCCAATGTATAAAACAATCTGATTTAAAAAATACGGTTTTCCCATTGAGTGCATAGATAAGTTTTGAAAAAGAGTTATGGTGGCTCTGTTGAAGACTGCATGTTTTCATTACAGTTTTTTAAAGTTTATGTTATTGGAATATGCAATCCTCGAAATCAAGGTATCTCCGCTCCTCAAGCGACCGTAGTCTATTACGAAATTTAATGTTTTCTTTGTGAAGATCACAAGCATTGGCGAAGCTATGGATCAGCCTATCATCGCAATCAACCTATCTTCCCTTTTCATTATCTACATGTCTTTATAGACTTTCGACCGTCTTACGATGTAGAATGGATGTGGCGTATAGTACATACCTCGCCTAGCATATTAAGATTTCAGTCAAATAAGTTTTGCAGAAACTGTTATACGCCAAAAAGCTGTCACTCAAACTTTCTCAAATTTGGTGACAAATATCACATTTTGATAGCAAAGTAGTGTACAAAGTCTGTGGCACTGCGTTTCGTTGTGTGTAATCCCTCTATAACCCGGGCCTGGGGCCGTGTGAACACATCGTAACACATTTGCATGATGTTCATATGAGTCAGTCACAATCAAAACGTGATGCTATACAATGCTTACCGGTACAAAGCCTGAATGGGCTATTATTGACCTCCGACCAAACATTCTACTCAATCACCAGAGCGACAACCGATGAGAGCTGACACGTGTCTCGGTGTAGTTTATCATATTGGGTTCAGTTCGAGCCTATCTACATAACCCCATAACAGAAAATCATTGCCAAATTCAAAATGGCGATCATGTGGTGTACCAGAAATTTGATGTTTCGTCAATTTTCTAGACAATTCCTGATTTTCTGCGATGAGTAATGGGCAAAAACTATTTTATTTCACATCAAATTATTATCGTCGCCCAAGGTGTAGTGTGGAAAGTTTCAGGCCCTAGTTCACTAGCTCAATGGATAAGAAAAATATTTAGGCGGGGTCGCCTACGTATATGGTGAGATTCTGCTGGTGGAGGTTTCGTCCCCGAGGAGGTCCCTCTGTACGAATTATTGTTATTGTAGTTTTTGTGACTTGTGAATATGGTGGAGAATGAAGCGCGTGGCCAGTGTCGGGATTGACAGGTATTTGTTCTGAATACTTCCTTGTTTGGACCGTTTTTTCTTTCTATGTGGTGGTGACGTATTTCATCACTATCCAACAGATGACTTGATATAGGACTATTGCATCATCTATCTCAAATATTTGTGTCTAATACAGCTCAAGCCTGTGCTAGGGACCGTGCGGTCATGTCAGTCAAGATTTCCACATGAACAACTACAATACAAGCGTGGTTAGGATACAAATCATCACAGGGATCGCTTTTGATAATCGTTATGTTTTTAGAAATATGCCGTCAGTATATTTGTCTGTGGGGTCATATGACTTCTTGTCGGTACGACGGCCTCGTTTTCTATCACCCTTCTAATGTTGCGTCCAACTTGTGAAATCAACTAGCCCACCAGTTATCACTGGATAATTTGAAAATTTGTACACATGTTTAATATGGTTTAGGGATGTGCATATCCTATTTATATGGTGAAAATAATTTTTGTCATCTTTATGACGTTCCGGACTTTGCAGATTTTGTCTATTTGTTCCACGTTCTTATGTAATAAATTAGTCAGACACTGGATGTTTTCACTTGATGCGTCTGAAACTTTGTAGATACGTTTAATTACCATGAGTTGGTTTTCACAAACATTCAGTCATCCATATTCTAAAAAAACAAAAAAACAAAGAATGATACTCCTTCCTTATATCCTCTGTTGAATTGAACAAAACCTTATAATCTGCCACGATTCAGTTATGCTACATTCACTTATTTTACAAACGAATTACAACACATATAAGGGAAGTGGGAAGAGGCATACCAGTTCCCTGAAGGTCCATTTCATTATTTCCTATTTCTCCATATAACATTTGCTTCATATTGTAAATTAATGAACATTTAACTTTGGGAAATAAGCCAAAGGAGCTTTACATATGCAAATGCATTCATTTCCCAACTAATACAATGATACAGGAAGCATGTAGAAATAATGCAATATTTTGGTGATCACTTAGTCTATTTCATAGTTTATCTTATCAGAGCATGAGGCTTTATTAATACAAGTTTAAGCACATTCTCATTGTTAAATATGAACGTGGTCTACTCTCTTAAATAGAGACAGTGGATCTGTTCTTCTTACGTTTCAGTGTATTTACCTGCATACATTAGTGTCGTTACGTGGCGTTGTTACGTAGTCGACACATATGCACATATATTTTAGTCCATAATGTTTGATGCGTTATAAATGTAATCGCAAATCTACGAATCAGAATACTTCGTGAATATTGCTGTCGACGGTACGTTAATATCCGAATGATTTTCGCGAACCGTCCTCGACAATCTAGCTACATTGGGATTCGAACGATGAATCAGTGCAGATGTCCTAACATGCAAATTCCTGGGAATACCAATGCGAATGGAAAAAGATATTTAGAAAATAAGAAATGGAAAACGATTTTTTTTCCAAAAATCTCCCGAAGATAATCTTTTCGAATTTAAACATGTTGGTTTCATTCGATCTTCCTTTGCATGTATTATAACGGTAAAACTGGGAAGAATTGAATGAATGGCAAAGTCAAAGTTTTCGGTCGACACTTGTAATATAACTTTTAACATACAGTAAACAGTAACTTGTACATAACACACACGGAGTCCAGTTGGGAGAAATACCACAACTTGGTTCAACACAGATCGGTCTCCGAATCTGGGTCCTCGCACACAAGTATATGACTTATATAGTTTGACAAACAATACATAAACATGGCATCTAAAAATGCGACAGACTTCCCTAATCCCTTTTCCCGTAATTAAATCTCAATTCTATTGAACAGCTAAAACAACCCTTTTATCCCAGCTTGACTTTCAACAGGTTTGGATCTATGTATATTCAATTAGATTACACTAAAGTGGCAGCTTGAACATGTCTGCACAGGTCCTTCTGTCATCAACTGAAAACAACATTGAGACATAATGTTACAAACTTAATTATTCGTTTGGCCAATGCAATTCTACTAATTGTTCTCGCGTATAATATTCACCTGCCGATGACTTCAATAATTTCACTAAATTAACTTCTAAAATCCAATCAACATAAACGAGCACTTCCCTAACATTACAGATTTCTAGTATAGAAGTTAAAAATCACTATCTGTTGATTTCAATATTTTACCTACATAACATATCCCTCTAATCCCAAAAATTTGCTCCGCAAATTGGAACATCATTACATCATATATTTACAGATTTGTCTTCAACATATTGTAACAATATAAATATTATTGTTATATTGGATGATTTCTGAGGCCCAGAGAGTCCATCCGTCGGGTACTGGAAATATCATCTTGCTGTTCTAAGTGTCAAACAAAAAGGTTATTTCTTTGGGTTCAAGCGTCATTTGGAATAGCTGTGTGAACATATTGTTCGGAGCTGATCTGCTGTTACCAAAACTGTCCAATATCCACAAGCGGATACCGCTGCCCAGATTAATTTTGAAAACCGACGATATTTCTTTTCTAATTTGTACGAGATCTGTATCAATGGGGAGTTTCTTCATATATTCGAATCCAATTTCGTCGTTGTGTCTAAATTTAAACACATTTTCTCGTGCTGGAATGAATTTGACAGATACAGCGGTGTGTGAAAGACCATGAAAAGCAGCAACGTCTGCAGCTCTTTGTTGCACAGCTCGTGGATATGACTGCAACGTATTGGAAACAGCATTTTGTTTGGCCATAATTTGGCCGTGTGCATTTAAATCCAGTTCGTGAGCAGGAATCCAAGTGTTGAACCTATTTGGCAGATTTTTCCATTTAACCAGACATTCTGCTACTCGTTTATTCTGACAACGCTTCAAAATCTTTTCTGGAATTTTAATACTGTCTGTGCCATCTATGCAGTTTTCAATGATTTGCACCTTCGCGTCTAACGAAGCTTTGGTCATTTGCGGCATTTCGATGGAGCATAGATCAGCTTGGATAGAGGCTGAATTGTTCATAGTCATCAACGACTGTGTGCCAACATGGATGGTAGAATTTGATATATCACACATCGACTCAGTGTTCTTGAATTCGGCTACATTTGTTTGAGTCATACTGTCCTGCAAATAAGTAACACGTTCAGTTTGTGTTGTAGATGTACTCACTAATTTTACCGCAGTAACGGAATTGACGGGAGTAGCCCGATCATCAACCACACGGGAATTCTGTTGTCCGTCCCACACAGGTGTCGTGGTCTTGCTAGACGCCACTCGCTCAATGTGCGTCATCAAACGTTGCTTATCGCGACGTAGCGTTGATGGTGATTTGTATCGCACTGCGACTACGCTGGTGTCAGGGTAAAGTTTGACGGACTTACCCCAGGTAAATGTTAATTGAATAGCTTCCGTGTTTCTGTGCTCCAAATTCCAGCTGGTCGGATGTAGATTCAGTCCCAGCATGTTGAGAATCTGAAACACGTCGAGAGTTGGTTGAGAGATGGTCATCGTCAGTTCTGGAATCGACGATGCTCAATAATGTCCCGTGGTAGAGCTATATTCTTGGGGAGTAATTCCGATGGTTCACTTTTGCTCGCTATATTATTTCTTCACGTTTGTAGAGAGGTACCTTGGAAAGTATAGGAACTAAGAAGCTCCTATGCCCGGGTTCTCCACCAAATTATTATAACGGTAAAACTGGGAAGAATTGAATGAATGGCAAAGTCAAAGTTTTCGGTCGACACTTGTAATATAACTTTTAACATACAGTAAACAGTAACTTGTACATAACACACACGGAGTCCAGTTGGGAGAAATACCACAACTTGGTTCAACACAGATCGGTCTCCGAATCTGGTCCTCGCACACAAGTATATGACTTATATAGTTTGACAAACAATACATAAACATGGCATCTAAAAATGCGACAGACTTCCCTAATCCCTTTTCCCGTAATTAAATCTCAATTCTATTGAACAGCTAAAACAACCCTTTTATCCCAGCTTGACTTTCAACAGGTTTGGATCTATGTATATTCAATTAGATTACACTAAAGTGGCAGCTTGAACATGTCTGCACAGGTCCTTCTGTCACCAACTGAAAACAACATTGAGACATAATGTTACAAACTTAATTCGTTTGGCCAATGCAATTCTACTAATTGTTCTCGCGTATAATATTCACCTGCCGATGACTTCAATAATTTCACTAAATTAACTTCTAAAATCCAATCAACATAAACGAGCACTTCCCTAACATTACAGATTTCTAGTATAGAAGTTAAAAATCACTATCTGTTGATTTCAATATTTTACCTACATAACACATGCCGCGTTTCCACGTAGAACGTTAATCCTTGGCATACAAAGCCATGGGAGACGCAGTTTCCAATTGTGTCATGTGTGAACACGCAGTTGATGCAAATACACGATCCATCGAGTCTTCAATGTTCCTTGAACTTAAAATCTGAGGGCCTTGGATGAAGGACTATTCTTTCGTCACGATGGATTTGAAGAAGTGATTTTCGCGAAAGAAACTCGGCATATCACGAGCACAAAATGGCTACGACGGGGTCGCAAAAAAAAATATAAAAAAATCGTTTTTGTACCACGGTTACTTATTCGGCGTTTAAATCGCCTTTCATTCGCATCGACATGCCCAGGAATACGAGTGGAATAATTAGGCCATTTGAAATTGTACACTACTCTAATTCGCTATACAGGTATAGATTATCGGCGAAAGATAAAGAAAACCGAAATCCTTTTGAAGATTCACGAAACGTAGAATGATTTACTCGAGAATCAATCTGCTTCGCCATAACTGCAGAACTTCGATTTTTTAGCTTTCCACATGTAACCGAGAATGTATATATGTATAAGTCAACTTACCTCAGCTTTGAGCGCCATACTTAGTTTGAATAGAATTTCTCTATGACAGTGACAGTTCGTTCCTTTTCAAGGGTGAGTTCGTTGGATATCGATCTTGGTATTCAATTGTTCTTATGCCTTCTTCTCCTCTATTGATTCCGGTATCGAGTCGGAGTTGAGTCGAGCTTTCTTGAGTTTTAGTATGCGAAAGTTTCTTATTTCGTGAAAAATTGGGAGCTTCCTACGATTGGCGGGAGCGGACATTGTAGCTGATTCGGATTTACGGTATGCAGGTTTTTGCATGGCGATTGGGCCATATTTAGTCATCCTCTGTCAACCAAATCTGTAGGATGAAAATATGTCCTTGGTCCTTCAACAAAACTTTACCACTAAATAACTATATAGCATCACAAATCCATTGAGAATATTGTTATTTTTGTCCTGAGTTATCTTGAGTTGGTGAATTCCAGACACTCACAAAAACTCGCGTACTCGGTATGTGTCCTTGTTAAACAATGTCCGGTCTTATTTCCAAACAGAACCTGCGATGTCCGACTGTATCATTTTGTAACACGGATATCGGTCTACAGAACGACAACTACTGAAGTGTTATCGACAAGTTTTATAACAAAGACAATCTACTAATATCGCATGCTGTTCATTCATTATACATGTGAAGTTCATGTCAAATATGATATTGACACGTATTAATGTTTTCATTCACATATGCAAACAAGCTATTTTTTTATTCTTTCAAGAGGTGACACGCGAGCAGTAACATTGATCGGGGTTGATATATTTTCAATGCTACCGTTGTTGAACTATTTCCAAACACCGGGAGATGTCAGCTGATGATGTTCAATTTGAACAAGCTGTTCATCGTGAACTGAACATAATCAAAGAAATCGCCCGCGCTTTAACAAGAGGGCACTCGAACACACGGACTCGTCAATATAACCTTTTTGTACCTGTTCAATTACCTGGTTCAGGCGATGGTTTTGTGTAACTGGTGGCACATGAATAACGATGGTGGCACCTTTGAGTCCAGCTTAGGGTATTGATCACGCGCTTTCGCAGGTAACGTGTATCGATCGGCTTCGTCAGTTGAGGTGGGTTGTTTGTTGAATTTGTTACCTCTCTTACGGATTTCGCGGCACAACAACAGAGTACTTCATTTTGAATTCATATTCATTTTTTGATTTCAACGAAATTACATGATGGCATAATATAGAAAATAAATTAATAAAAGATAAAAAGATAAATATTGAGAAAAACGAGATCATGTTCATTGTTTTAGTCGCCTAGAAAAAACCCCTATCTAAATCAGAACTCCGGAAATCTGTGCCTAAAACTGTTTTCGGAATGTATATTAGTGAAGAATGTGTATTAGGGCCTTCGTCTGTATCCGAGCATCGTGTCGAGTGTTTCATTCGAGTGTTTCGGGGTCCTGTACACTTTCGTCATTCGTGCATCAGTGATGTTGCGTTTAAAAAAATATAGGTTAAGGTTTGTAGTATTTTTGTTTCTTGGCATGGGTGGCGTATAAACGGCGTGGTACCCAGAAATACTTTCCTGAAAGGTTTATCATCCCATGCGGTTTCACTTACACAGACAATACATAAGATATATATTGTAAAACAGTTAGGATCTTCTGGGGAGAGGCGCGAGGGGAATATTTCCTAATACTGTTTTCCTTTGCATGGAGTTTTACTTTCGGTAACTTACTGGCTTAGTGATTTCATTTTGAATAATAGGTTTGTTTATTTTATATGTTTTGCGGGTTAAGTAGTTAAGCCTTTTTATTCTGGAGTCGAGATACATGGCCCTGATAACCAAGGTATATCCCCTTTCCCTAGTACCCATAGTCCAGGCCAAAATATCCATATGTAGCAGTTGTGAAGATTAGCCAATGTTTAAAACAATCAGCTGAATGTAATGCATTGAGGACTATGCATGTTTTCATTGGCATTTTTTAAGGTTGATGGATGTGAAGCATGCGATCCTTGCAATCAAGGTAACTCATCTGCTCAAGCGACCGTAGTTTATTACGAACTTAACTATGCTTCCTTTGTTAGGATCATACGCACTCGTCAAGCTATGGAACAACCGGCGTTCGCAATCGACGTTACTCCGCTATTCAATCTCGGGAATGTAGGTGACGTATATTACGATTTAAATCAATGACACAAATTAGTTTTTGCAGAAGCTATACGCCCTAACGCCATGACGTAAAGCTTCACAAATTTTGTGACATATCACACACTGTGTCAAAGTATCGTTGTAAAATGATCGAAGTTTGCAAGCTCTATGACGTTAGGGTACCTACGTTGTGTTTAATCCGGCTATAATTCAGGCTGAGACCGTATTAACATTGTGTACATCATCTGCATGATGTTCATATGAAACAGTCACAATCAAAGCGAGGCTCAAATACAATACTCGAGAAAAGGACTACGAAACTATTGTAGAGAATTATTCACACTAGCATACAAACATAGCTTAAAATCTTTCCGTATGTTAATATCCAATGCCGATCCTGTAATGCTACTTGTATTCCGTCAGTGTATTAGGTCAAGACAACCCAGTCACATTATCCGGACACCGAGCCAAACTGGTATGACTGGGCCGGGGTCGAACCTGGGATATACGGCTTACGAGGCGAGCGCCCTACCACAAGGCCACCCACAGGAGGGCGACCAGCCTCGTTGTTCTGGAGGTGGTACACGCGCGAGATTTGAAATCGGAACTTTTTTTCAGTGCAGTTCATCAGCCATCAAAATGTACACGCATCAGGTGTATAAAACGTTCTTGCCAACTGGACTATGGTTACATGATAATTAACTTAGCATTTCGGAATTCTACCCAAGCCGGCGTTTGGGATTGTACTTATCGGTTCCTGTGAGAAACGACAACTACTCACCTTGTTAACAATAACTTTTGTTTCACCCCTAAAATCTAAAAAAAACACCCATCTTCGGTAATTATAGGATGCGGATGTATTTTGACAGTCACCAACCGGAGCAAGACATACCTTTTCTTTATACATTTCTGGACAAGCGTATTTTGGTATATTTACGATCGTTTTGTCCGACGGGTTTGGGGAAAACAACACAATATAATGGTTTCTGTGAAAGTTCATTCAATTATGGGAGACATGTAAACATTTATTTTCTTATGTCCATAGAGACACCAATGGGTGAGTAATATTGAACACTTTCTGTGAACCAATCACCGAAAATGCTACGGATGCTAATGAACAATGCAAACAGTGTAGAGGTCATATATTGAACTCCCACCAGTGACAGCCACATTGTCACATGTTCAATTGGAAGTTTGCATATAAAGGGAAATTGTAGAAAAATGCCAGGTCTCGCTTTCGGTCAGGGCTGAAAATCAATCGGTGTTTTCCTCTGGACATGAGTAAATATGCACAACCATCTTGAATTTGATTGGTAAAGGTATTCAAAAGTCCGACGGACAAGAAAAGTTGTTGGAAAGAGACTTTTGATTCGAAATATAGAATTATTCTCGCCTCTCTCGATAAAATCATCCAATATATATGCTAAATTATCTCGGACCCCGAGATAATTTTCATGGGGTCCGAGCAAATTTTTACCAAAAAAAAACCGAACCTCACTGATTAAATTGCTTTGCGTTGTCCAATATCCCATGGAATTTAAGTATGTATTCAATATGCTGAAAATCAACAATACATAAGCCTCAAGATTTACAGCATTGCACATGTAATTCCAGTGTAGTGAAGATATTGCAATTTCAGTGTATTGGAAATACAATTTAAATGCTTTGAAAATCAAGTAATCCTGAACCCAGAATTTCAATGTATAGGAAATAATATTCAAATGCATTGAAGATTAACCATTATGAATAACAATGCTCAATTTTAGATATACTTAATATGTAGACTGGGATACATGAATTAATGCGGATGATCGATAGTCCGTATGTATCAGCGAACGGAAAATGTGGCTTTATCGATAGCATCTTGTTCCGAGATAGAATCTGAGGGTTATTGGGATAATTCATATCTGATCAAACTTACATTTAGTGCTTCAAGTATCTACTTACCCATGCGCTTTTCAAAGCGATCACAGGTCGTTTATGCAGAGCTTTGTTCTTTGCTATGAATAATACATGCGTTTGGAAACGGGCACGATCATAGTAAAGAACACTGATCCCGGTCGATACAGTTACGTGAGATTTGACGAAAGAAGAAACAAACGCCGCCTGAGAGTAAAATCAACTCTTAACTTTGAGAGGCGCTAGTTATGGAAGCATAAAAGAGTTACTAGGTTTGTTGACTAGCACGCGCAGCATTATCGATTCAGATTGACACGACTTGTTATTCCACGGTTCTATATCTAGCAACGTTATACGATCGGACAAAGGGGATTTCCGACGACATAGAGACGTCAGCAAGAGAATATATTTGCTTTTTTCTTTATCATCAGATATTGAAGATGCATTCATATTTAGTTACATATGACACTTCGCCAAAAGTCACAATTCTCCAAATGGTGTCGGTTGAAATAGTAGCATCATCCCAACATCTCGTTGGGCGTCGTTTTAAGAATACTCTGCCACTGATCAAATCAGGAAGAGGGGTGTCGGAGAAACTATATACGGTTGCCACGACACACTCATCTTCATGCACAAGCCAATTTCTTCGTTCACACTTCGGAATTACCTTGATGGATCGGGGCACCGGTTCTGTTCAAAAGAATTTATAAATAGACCCGAAACATCATTGACCTGGAATCCATTTGAATTTCGAATTGTGCCATATGAGTGGGTTACTGATAGGCTGTACTATGTACCTGCTCACACCTCCCGTCAAATTATGAGAAATGGCGTAACTATACTGAGAGAATACGTCACCCTACCCACAGCCGTTTGGTATGCTCTTATTGGCTCGCCTCTGGTTTGTAGATGAAATTTACACCTCAGATTTCGAATGCTTTAGTTGGTCAAGGCTAATTCGATTTGTGAACGGAGAAGTCGACTTGTCTGTGAAGATGAGACACCCTACTGTCAATTCATTATATGAGGGTGGAGCTGTCATTGAATGTGCTGTACTTCCTTTTATGGTTGTAGGTAGACGCGATTGATATATCTTTGAGAGGTCATAGATTGAAGCGTTGACCGTCATTATTTTACCCCCAACAGTGACAAATTCATGGTGAATGAGCAATGCTCGGACAATTAATTCTCTCAATCGAAAACGGGAAATTGTGGTAAAGTTCCGGTTCTTGTGGTAGCTGAAAACGAATAACAACTGGTGCCTATGCTCATACAATATCCACAACAAGTTCGGAAATGATCGGCAAAATGAGATTACCTCTTCAAAGTGATCGATTTGACAAGAAATGGAGGAAGAAAAAGAGGGGAAAAAACCTTATCGAAGTCTGTGTCATGAGCCGAGGACGCGGAGAATGATAATTTTTTATGACAAATTGCAGACGTCGTTGAACGATCGGTATACATGTAGATATATAATTATCTATATAATTGAGCGAATATCGTGAAATCTCGAGTGTTCGATTGCGTTGCTAATTTTAAAATCTAATTAGCTCTCTCTCTCTCCCTAACTCTCTCTCTCTCTCTCTTGCGTTGCAAGGAATCATAGATGATCTCATGCTAGCAGCCAAACAGAATATGAGAATCTCAGACGATATTAGCAAAGGGTCATGGCGCGTTAAACCACTATGAAGATCCAGAGAATTTGTCGGTTTCAATTGTCAATATCTTGATGGTTCTCCTTGATAGTCACGTCAATAGAGGGTATCGGTAATGAGCCATTTTATTTACCTCATAAGACAAGGGGTCAAATTATTATGGTCCAATATATAGTCACCTGTCTACGGGCAGTAAATATACCGCCGGTGGATAAGAACACACTTTCACACCATCTGAAGTAATCTCAGTAAACTCAGAGATAAAATCACGGAATTTAATATCTTTCACCAGGGCTACTTAAATCTCGTGCGAATTGAAAAATACATGTGTTAGCCAACCAGTTGGCTGGCTGGGTGAAACAGCTTTAGTGTGACGCCCCTTGTTATTACACACAGGAGCAGTCGGACCAATATAGTTGTGTGGGCAAACAGTATTCAAAAAAGACATCAGATCTAGACATAGTGCGTGGAAATTTGTAAACTTCAAGGGGTTTATTCCCACCGAAAAGTCTGGTTTGCTAGGTGGTTAAAAATATCAAAAGACTGACCCATGCAAAATTGTTCATATCGGTGAAATAAACGCCAATCAATGTCAAACTGGAAAAGAAAATTGGTCGTGATTTGCTGATTATGGGATCTGGTAGAATATCGCTAAACAGCTCACACGAGTTTTTCATAGCCCCACCTCTTTATGGTATTTCCCCGTATACCATTCTGGTTTAGCTAGATTGTATCTGAAGCTGCTAGGAAAAAACTAGTAAACGATTCCAGACCAGCAGGTGAGGGAGATTGGAAGCTCCGATTCTACCATTCACCACGGTAATGTTTCGGATCTGAAATGATTAATGATAATGCCTATCTGACATTACGCATTAAGATACACTCATCACAAGAATCAAGTTCGGTCATTTAGCTTTTTTCTATTTGACCTTTCTTAGGACATCAACACTGTTCGCCTATGGTTCCACGAAGATCTCAATGTGAGACATATTCTTATCGACTGAAAGATTTTAAGATTGTAAGAGATGCTTTTCATCGAGCAGCTACGTTGGAAGATCTTTTTAGTCGAGTAAAAGAAGATTGTATTTTGGATTATTTGAGAGAGATCGGTTTGTTGTATAAATTTTAATGTATGTACCTGTTTTAATGCATTAGTTTACTAAGTTATTGGCTTGAGTACTTAGAAATTTGTTTGAACGTCGCTATATAGCTGAAATATTGCTGAACGCGACGCTAAACCTTAATTCTCTCTCTCTCTCTGGTTCCACCGGGTTGGCTTATAGGTCACTGTACTGCTTTTTGTGCGTTCAGAATGTCATTTGAACTATATCTTTATCCTCTTTGAGAGTAAATTTTGTTGTTACCTTTTTGTATATTTTCCCCCCAGCCTAAAGAAGCACTTTGTTGCCTTTTCTCCGGATTGTATCCATTTTGATTCGTTTTGACAAATGAGCCAGAAACGTTTTTTTGCTTCTGAAATCTTCTAGCTCTGTTTTCGTCGTTTTCAAATATTCTAGTTTCTACTCCACACTATTCGCATGTTATTTTGTATTTCTTCCTCCATTAAATAACCTTATTGCATTTTATTAAAGAAGCATACAGATGGTTCATACAAACTCGATGAGACAGTCCATTCTAGCATTCGAACCTGGGCTCCGAGACAAGCATCTAGCCAATTACATCACTGGAGTACACTGATAATCCAGTCAGCAGTCAGATATTTGTGACATGATTCCTACCGGCGCGGCACACCGCCTGAACTTACATGTGTATGTAGACAAAATATGTGATGTCTTTTAGACATTCTTACATGTAGGTGATAGGTTCGCCACTTTTTCTTCCAATAGTTCAGTTGACCGAGAATTCAGAAAGTAGTTTGAAACAGTTTTAATCCATGTGAAACGCAGGATGTACAGGTTCATGATCATGGTGGTAATTTGGTCACGACACAACCAAGACAAGGGGACAACTCCTGTTTGGCAGGCAGTGTTAAAGTGAGTCTGTAAAACGGAGCATGCGACGTGAGGAGTGTGGCGTCTAGCTACAGCGGGTGAAAGTTGTGGAGGACGGAGCATGGTGTCGAAAATTGGGTTCCCCTTTCCATTCGTTCCCTTCATTCTCAGACGAGGACACTGAGATCAAAAATTTCGACACTCTAAGGCGAAAATGAACCCCTCAGCTAAGAATTCAATAGTTCGTGTCTAACCAGAATAAATGGAACGATTTGACAACCATTCATCGAATAGTTCGTGTCTAACCAGAAGAAATGGAACGATTTGACAACCATTCGTCGAATATTTCAGAATATGAGGAATATATTTTTGCTCCTAGGTTTTCGTTTTAGGATGATTCAGCTTCAGCTTTGGGGACGAAGATAATATTCGTTTGATTCCTGCGCTTTCTCAATTTTCGTGCTGAATACCCACGTTTCAGGATAGCTAAATAATATATAGCCCTCACGAGTATGAGGGCTATAGGTCGGCCCCAGTCACCTCCAGCGAGGGTTTTAGATAATTTTATTACGAATCACCCACCTCTGAAACTGCCGTACATCTAATCTCTATCCCCTCCTGCGCACTATTTTAAAATCTTGCGCACTATTGTGAAATAGTGACGCATATATCGCCGTCTGAATTTTCCAGTCGAAAACTTCAACTCTCTACGCGCCATGTTGGTGACGTCACGGTATATGTGTGCTGGCCGTTTGCAATTGAACATGGCGCGTATAAAGTGGAAGTTGTCGACTGGAAAATTCAGACGGCGATATATTCGTTACTATTTCAAAATAGTGCGCAAAATTTTAAAATAGTGCGCAGGAGGGGATAGAGATTAGATGTACGGCAGTTTCAGAGGTGGGTGATTCGTAATAAAATTATCTAAAACCCTCGCTGGAGGTGACTGGGGCCTACCTATAGCCATCATACTCGTGAGGGCTATATATTATTTAGCTAGTTTCAGGAGCGCTTAAGTGAGTATAGACCAAGTACTTCATGGAAATCACATTCATTGCCACAAATACATGGAAAAGTATAGGATGGAAGTGAGTTCCAAAGGGCATCCTGTTCACACTTGGAAACACTTGACCCCTATCAGTAGAAACAAGTGTCCTGATATTGTTGGTGTACGGTGTCACGATAATCTGGATAGAAATGACCCTTTACATTTAGGCCCATGAACTGTATCTTGCGGATTATGAGCATAGAGTCCAGAGCATCTAGAGTTCGTTGACCAACATATGTCAATAGAATATTGAGAGACCAGAAAATTTCAAGCAGCTTTCTTTTGGCAAACCTGCAGTGTACTGGGTATTGGCGGATAGTACAGCGGTCGGCATTATAAATGACAAATGGTAGGTTCGACAATACTGATCAGCGATACGGATTTGATATTTTTGGAACATCATGATGTCTTGCCGGCATCATTGAAAACTGTTGACCGCTTCTCTCTTGCAGGAAACTGGTCTATGTTTATGTATACTATTATTGTCTTTATGAATTTGGTGCTAATACTGTTATATGGAATATGGAATAGGTCTTTGGGTTATGGACGCAGATATTCTTTAATGGACGACGACTGAATTATGAATGACGGACCAGACGCTTGTAATTCGAATCTTGCCGATAAATCTTTGAAAAGGGTTTGTTTTTTTCCGTATATCTGCTCAGTTGCATTGTTAAATGTACCAGGATACAATATGGGTTCATCGTTTTTTATAGGGGAAGTATGTGATTAGTATGTATAATGATATGTTTGTTATGAACAAATCCAACTTATTTGTTCGCTTGAACCCAGAGTGTTCAGTATTCTCATGATCAGTATATCCATTAATAATATCGCGGAATAGCCTATAAAATACACTGATTTTCCATATCTATGCGCGGTATCTCGAATTCGTTCGGTACCTATAAAATGAGAAACTAAATGTATGAAAAACCTAGGACATAATCAAACTATATTTTCTGAATCCTAACGAAAACGCATTGCTTGATAACACCATCGAATTTCCCTTGGAAGGTCAACGAAATCAAATAGAGAAGTTAGTATACATGAAAGTATGCCAACATTTGAAATCGCTAAAATGAGGCCATATCAATATGGAAAATTCCGGGAAATCACATCACTTGTCAGATAGTGCTGGTTGCGTGCAAATTTGTAACTTAGGCCTACCACAAAAATTTAAATCAGAACATCTTACGATACGAGAAATGATAAACATCACATAATCTTTCTCCCACACACCATTGGGAACTGTGATACCCTATATAAACCCCTTTCATGGTCTTTCGTTTATGTGGTTCTCAAACTAGGACCAAATATTGGAGAGAGCCTTACACGTCGATTGCATTTTTATTATATTTTATGTAAGCAAATCGTGCTCGGAAAAGGACAGTATAGACCACGGTTTAGTGAATGTGTGTGTGCTGAGCGAGAGGTCGAGACGGGATTATTTTAAACGATTGTTTTGTGTTGGAGAACAGTAAATAACATCTAGAATCACCATGTCAGTCTAAATAAATTATCTTAATACAGCAAACAGGCGCTAAAATGTTCTAGGATGCCCGAGTGGGGGCATCTGCACAAGTCCAGGTAATCCCTAAATCCCCCCTCGCAGAGGGTTATACCTGGACCTTTTTAGTGATTCGGATGAGTTCTCGAGTCGTTGCGTCTATCACACAATCTCGTGCATTTCATCCCCAGCGGTTGTTTTGAATTAGCGCGTCGGTATCTGAAGCTTGCGGTTTTTGCTTTGACCCCCGATGTAGATTTCAGCCTAACTTCATAGGTTGTCTGGCTGGCGATGAAATTCAAACCCGTCAAAACTCAAAGCTCCCTGCGGATTAGCCTAATGAGCTTCTTCAGCGCGCTTACTGATTGGTTCGGTTTAGTGGGAGCTATTTATATCGGTAACTAACCAAGCCAGTGTATCGATCATAACCTATCGATTGATACACTGGCTCGCGAGGATGGAGTGGGGGAGGATCCCTCCCATGGCTGGAAGACCGAGAGGAAAGATGTAATAGGATTAACGTCATAGTCATTTGCATAGGTTACTGGGACAATATAGCCTAAGTGATGCTTCTTTTTTTAGAAATTATGTATAGCCTACTTCTCGTGACGAGATACCGCAATCCTTTCTTCACTAAAAACGCGTTTGTATTAAAACAATATTGTAGCGCATCAACACAAACTTCTAGCTTATCAACACAGTCTCTTGTTGAATGACCACGGTGTTTGTGCTGTATATCAACACAAATGTGTGCTGCATGGACACATACCCGTTGTGAGATATCGATTCTTGGCCGCCATATAAATGCATAAATTATATGTGAAATATCGATTCTTAGCCACCATACTTGTCCCAGCAATTTTATTATATTAACTTTTTCCTTGAGTGAAAATTCATGATTTCATAAGCTTTTCTTACTGTCCCTTGTTATCGGTATATGCTGTACGGTGTATGTTATATTCGAGGCTGACAGTTTAACATGAGGGAATTGTTTTCGGTTCTGAATACTGTTTTGGTAATATCCTATTTCAATGACCCTTTAGATCAGTTATTGTGAACACAACTATTTGTGAGAAACAGTTAGTAATTTCAAATTTATACAGGATAACATAGAAACTGCTTATGTAAGGGTAATGAATTAATCTTGGTCTTGACGACTGAATTTATGTAATGCGACAGATTCGTGATCTGCTTGTTATAATTGCACCGAATTTGTAAGGACATTTATGTTGGGTTAACTTGACATTGTAACGTATAGCATTGTATATAATGGAATGAGCGGCACATACAGACAGGCCAAAACCATCAGGTCTCACAGCGGCTAAAATCATCAGGTCTCACAGCGGCTAAAACCATCAGGTCTCACAGAGGCTACCATGTCTCCGATAATAGGTATTACTATCTCCCGGTTTTAAAATGACTGTTTACAGAATGGTCTGATGTTGATGCTAGTCTGCCTGCCAAATGTTGCCGATCATTCCTAAATTAGGTGGAATGAATTTACAATAAATCGGCTTAATATTCAACAGACATGAACTTTGTTTTCGTTATATCCTGTCTCATTTAAAGAGGCTATCAAGTCTTCGAGAAATCTCAGAAGCCGGACCTTGGAATCTATTATTGTACAGGTTTTATGAAGACCATCACCTGAGTCTGAGACGACTTCGCGTTACAACATCTTAAGATCACGCGCACAAGCCCTGTCGTTTTGAAGACCGAAAATTTCATACCGTACGCGTGTTATATCAACACAGATGCGTGTTGTATCAGCATAGACGTGTTTTGTATCTGAACAACGTACATGTATGTTGCATCAACTCAGACTCGCGTGGTATGATCACACGCCTATATTGGACCAACTTACACTTTATATCAGCTTAAACATCATTTCTTGTGCATATTACAACACAGATTTCTCGTGCTCAAGGAATTTTGTATTGCTGCAACACAAATTTACCTTGATAGCGTTCCGGATAGCTCTGCATTGTTGCAAATTCGGACGACGGAAAATTGTTATTGTCCAAGAAATGCGTAACATGAAGACAAGCGGGTACGTTAGGATTAATTTCATTCATTCTAGTGCATTTGATAGATATGTCTCCCGGGGAATGGCCTTCTCACTTGCTGCACAACCGAAAATCCTCCAGGAAGCAGAAAAACATTCACAGATAAAAGGATATTCGCCGCCGCCACCCCCGCAACTTCCCGGTGACGGGCTTCATATGTGATAATACACCATACTTGCGTCTTGCGTGTTTTGTAATGTAATGGCATGTAATTCAAGACGTCCACATGAACAGCCACAATAAAATCTTGACTGGGATACAAATCATCACATGGATCACTTTTGGTTCTTGTGATGTGTTTTAGAAATATGTAGTCAGTATATTCGTCTGTGGGGTCATCTGGCTTCTTGTCAGTACGCTGGAATAGTTTTCCACCAGCCCTTTAATGTTCTGTGTCATTGATACGATGTCTGTTTATAAAAAAAACTATGTTTTATTGGGATGTAGCATTACGTTACATTAACACAAATATGTGTTTTTCTATCGTAAACACGTGCTGAATGTATTTTAGAATAAGTGCAATCACTTTTGTCTTCTTCGGTAGTCCAACCAGTCCTGGCTGTGCCAAAACTCCCCCTTCCCACCCCGTATCGTCCTCGAAAGTGCAGGTCATCACATTTTATCGTCACGTCAGTGAATGTTCCAGCAATGCAACCACAATTGCGTTATCCTGAAAATCGATGCAGTTTCATGACCATTTCTGGAAAAGGGAGCTCATGAATTCAGAAAATTCCATGAAACTGAATTTGGATATTATGGTCTGAACATTCCCAATGTTATGAGAATGTAGTTTTCCTAAGCTTTATTCACAAATTATATACATGATGGGGCAATAATTCATCCCGTAGCTGGTTTTATTCATATCGCCGTTTCCTAATATTGTGACGTATTTACTTCCCGCCTTGGAAATAACGATATTTGTTTAAATAATTCCGCACTACACTTTTCCAAGTTCCCCAGCCTAAAGTCAGTTATATTATATAAACACATGATCCAAATGCGCAAGTGCAAATATACTGTAGCAGACAATGGCCTCCGGGGTAGGACATGCGTCTCTTTTTGTTCAGTGTCCCTGAACACTGAAATCACCGTTACACCGGATGTTTCGACAATGCTTCAGCTGAAGGCGATATGTGTGTTCAGACTGTCCAGTCAGACCCTCTCGTCACAAGCATGCATACATTTGTTTGATTCCGTTTTTGAAATGAAGCCGTCCAGACCAGCCTACCTGATGTAAGACGTTAACCGTGGATTCAATGTCAAATATAATGTGCTTTGAAATGTACCGTTAATACTCGGGAACTTGGTATCTACAGTGACCCCACAGGAAAAACAATCGTCCTGGTCAAGGAGTTATTCCGTTATTCTGTTGTTGAAATGAAGCCGTCCAGAACAGTCTACCTGATGTAAGACGTTAACCGTGGATTCAATATCGAATATAATGTGATTTGAAATGTACCGAGAATACTCGGGAACTTGGTATCTACAGTGACCCATAAGAAAAACAATCGTCCTGGTCAAGGAGTTATTCCGTTATTCTGTTGTTGAAATGAAGCCGTCCAGAACAGTCTACCTGATGTAAGACGTTAACCTTGGATTTCAATGTCAACTATAATGTGCTTTGAAATGCACCGTGAATACTCGGGAACTTGGTATCTACAGTAACCCCACAAGAAAAACAATCGTCCTGGTCAAGGAGTTATTCCGTTATTCTGTTATTGAATTGAAGCCATTCAGACCAGTCTACCTGGTGTAAGTCATTAACCGTGGATTCAATGTCAAATATAATGTGCTTTGAAATGCACCGTGAATAGTCGGGAACTTGGTATTTACAGTGACCCCACAAGAAAAATAATCGTCCTGGTCAAGGAGATATTCCCTTAGTTCTATGCCATACAATAACCCCTCGAAATAATGGAGTATTATAAAAGGGGAATTAACCATATGTTAAAGTATTCCATTGATTGAT
>JAVTVY010003949.1:0-39445 GCA_036873755.1 Hanleya hanleyi | reverse complement strand
TACAGGCCTAACATGACTGAATTGTCTTCCTGGAAACAGTTGTTGAGTTTCGTTTTATTTACATCGGACATTCTGTTCACTTCGTCATTCATCCTGCTGTCATACAACACGAGAGCTCGGGTACATCAAACTCCATGCAGGATTAATCTCCCGCTAGATTTGCACACGATCCGCTTGAAAGGCAAAACTAATGGATAAAGTAAACGAATTGACTGGCACGATCTAGCGCAATCGGCCTATATTTCTATCGACTATTCATGCCTGGCAACTTCAAGTCGAAAATGAAACCAGAACAAGCTGATTGATTCTTACGTTTTATTTCGGAGAATAAGAGCTCAATAAAACTTCGTCAGTGAGTATTTTAATCGGAAGAAAATCGTGCTTGTCAACACGGGCAGCTAACGTGAACGTCGCGTTGCCTGTGCCGATTTTTACTTGCTCCAGACAAGCGCTAACGTCTAACACTCGCGAGTTGATCGAGTGAAGGCAACAACAACAACAACAATGATTTTGCTTGATAATTTGTCAGAACAATTCAACATATTCATTTGGGAACTCGACTTATCTCTTGAAGAACACAATATTTATTCACTATAACTCAGTTTTCGCGCGTGTTTGGCGCGCATTTTCCCATGGATAAAAACTCATTTTTTGGGGGGTAAAACTCAATTTCAAAATTTCCCAAAAACTCAATTTTTCAAAGTCAAGTTTTTAATCTGGGTAACCCACAAAAAAGTTGATAAAACCCTCCTGCTGTTATGATCCTTAAGAAAATATCGTTCCAGCAAATTTAATCTCATAATTGAATGTTCTGTTGACATTTTACTTTGAACTTCCTAACAGTGGAACAGTCTGGTGGCAGAAATGAGCCCACTGAGTCAACATCAGGGAGTAAGGACATTCATCTTGGCAATGCAGAGCTAAACAAAGGAGACAAATTTGTCGCTGTCATAAATGTCTCGCGATCGGAAAAAAACCGTGTGTTCAAATTCTCCAATGCCTGGAAAATGGAAAGACTGGTTGGAATATATGATGAGAGTATGGTGAAAAAAGTTTCAGTAGGAGTGACAAGCTGAAGTACCAGGGTGACAAGTAAAAAAAATAGTTACCTGTCACAGTGACAAGTAATTCTTAAAAAACATTTCGACCCCTGCCTGCAGTGTGCAATTGGAACAAAGTATGGCTCCCGTATTCCTAAAAGGTCACAAACTCATTTTGAAAAGCTGAAATATGGGAGCAATGTAGAGCTTTCATCTTTCTACTTGCAATTTTGTGAGATGGGAAGCTTTGACACAAGAGAGATGTCGAGCTTAGCATCTTCTTACTTAAATTGCATCATGAAAAGCTGAATTGTCAATTGTGTTGCAGAACATGGGCCCCAAAAACCCCCCCTGTGGATTTTCCCAACAGGGCCGCCTCATGACGCTTATCGCAGCCTTCCTAAATGTAAGGTATTGAGATGCGACAAACGCTATTTTGATTGAAGTTCTGTTTGTCACATCATTTTAAGTTTAGGCATGAATACTTGTAGATCTATCTCTTTCAATTTGATAGCCAAGGTAAACAATATTCAAAAGACCAATGCTCCTCAGTAGTTATTGGTCTGAATCAGCGAGAGAAGACGCAAAGTACATGGAGTAAAGGATTTAAGTTCATCCGTGGATAAAATGAACGTAAGCATACATGTACCTCACGTATCTTTAATAATACATAGAAAGGGTGAAGAATTTTCTGAGGTGATAGGGGACATTTTTGTTCCCGGTTTTAAATCCTTATCACGGTCAAGAGTTTGTACATCAACTAAAACTTGAATGGTCCATGACAATCCTGAGCCTTGAATTGTCCCGAATCTTGATGTAATCTCAGGCTCGCATCCGCAAAAATTGTCAAACGCACAAGTCCATTGTGCATACCTGCCACTTGATCAAAATGGAGCAGAAATTGATTAAGATTCTGATTCCTGCAAAGATATGGGTGATCAGACAATACATCTATACATGAACAATGGATTCTCCATTAACACTGGGACTTAACAAGACACGCTCAAATAATACTGACGTAGAAAACCTGTACATAGCATATCTGGTACCTGTATCTATATCTTTGTGACTGATCAGAACAATTTGTGAGCTTTTAGAAAACTCAAGCTAATTAGAGTGTTTCTGAGAGCAGGGAAATTTGGACTAATTGGTATACTTTTTACACCTTTTGTATTTGAACGTGAGAGAGTAGCTGTTCTACAGATGCTTTTATCACAGTCTCTGTAAAACTGACAGGTATGGTATTTCAGGGGGATTATCAAAGACAAGTTAATTACATGTGTTTAATTGGGAAAGTAATTATAAGCATCAGTATCACACATTTTGGATTCTCCCCCAAATAGATTTGTCTGAAATACACGCATGTACATGTATGTGTAATTAATTTTGAACCCCTACAGCTATTATTGAATAACAAAGTATTCAATAATCAAGACTATATACTTATACCAGGTACATGTACGTCACTATGTAAGCATTAATTCTAATAATAATTTCTAATTAAATACAACCAAGTTTCTGTTTACTATGGATACTGAAATAAAACCTGACTTATGGAGTGTGATGTCTGTGGGCGTAAGCGATACATGTACCAAAGTCGCTAAACTAATTAAGCAAAGGTTTCCAATGAATTATGAAGATGCTTTTGTGATAACATACATGTATACATCTAATACACTGAAATATGAAATCTGATTAATACAGATTTCAACAGTAATGGAAGTTAATTATGAGATGTTGGGCTCAATCATGCGTACAGTACAGAATTACACGGCCAAAAATACCCTACTTATTTAAAGGTGAACTGAAAAGCTTTCCAATGTTCTCTTAAAATGTCATAAAACAAGAACTTCTATAGTTGTTACAATTATGTGTGGTAATAGTTCTGTGGGTTATTGTTTTATTTTGGGTATATGAGAAGTCAAAACTTATACCGAGAGCCAGAATTTTTAAAAACGTCATCGCTTGCCTCCCGTTGTTTTTGGAACGTCATGACGTTATAGTGGTCCTCGTTCATTCATCCGACGTAGCATGACGTCACATTTGAATAAAACTTGAATGAAGGGGACCACTATAACGTCATAACGTTCTACAAACCAAGAGAGACAAGCGATGCAAGTTTTCAAGACGGATTTATAACAGGATAACTTAAATATTGTTATTAGTACAATTTTGCAAACTATATTTGCCCCAAAAACTTATAAAAGTTATGTCACATAAGACAAGATGTATATAAGCAACAATTTAGATAAAATTAAAAGCTTTGCAGTTCACCTTTAAGATAATGCCCTAAAATTTTCTGGGAATAAGATAATTTTACTCAAAAGAAGTTAAATTTTAAGGTTTTTTGTTCTTGTTTCAGTAAAATTTGGAGTGGGGTAAGTAAATTTTACTTAAACAAGAACAAATTAAGAATTTTTCTTAAAACAAGATTTTTTAAAGAAAAATTAAGATTTTTTTCTTGTTTAAGTAAAATATACTTACTCCACTCCAAATTTTACTAAACAAGACTTTTTTTTCTTAAAATTGAACTTATTTTGAGTAAAATTATCTTATTTCAAGAAAATTGTAGGGCATTATCTTAAATAAGTAGGGTATTTTTGGCAGTGAAAAGAAGCTAACACCATAGAAACTGACCCAATGTTGGCCATTTTTGACCTATACCTCTTGAAGTCTTGAATTTCCTTAAATAAGAAAAACAATGTATTTACTTTATAACAGAGTAAATAAGCATAGATGATAAAGCAAGAATATTTACATGAAAAGGATTGAAGTACTTTTCTGATGCTCTTTAATAATAAAGGTTTTATTAATTTTCTTAGCTAAGAAGGCTGAGGGGTAAAAACTAGATCTATATTCTAGAATTTAGAATTTTTCTAGAAATAAGGGATATTTTCTTGTACATTCAGAAGACATAAATTGGTATATTATTTTTGACCACCCAAGATCATTACCCCAAAATGGCTTGTCGTTATAGCTTACAACATGCATATTGTTCTATACAGTATTTAACTTTCGGGATTGAAATGTATACAGATTTCAAGAAAAATAATCTGTCCACGAGATAAGAAAATTTATCTAATAAATTTTAAGCTTGTTTTTATAGAAAAAAATTCTTACCCCATGGACAGATTGTTTTTCTTTGAACAAGAAGAGGATATGTTTATGCTAGAACTAGTGATTATTCATTAACTATTGAAGGTGTATATGAGAGCTATCAGCACAGGAAAATTAGGGTTAATTTAATATGTAATATACATGTAGATATTACTTTCTAGAAACTCAACAAAATTCTAGAATAGCTCAGAATAGAACACTAACGGTACCCTTGAGGTATTCAGGGGTATCGCTTCACACTCAGCGAGATAGGTTGAATTCTACAAGTAATTCAATTCAACCAACATTTTCTGGTGAATTATAGAACAAGCAAACTTGTCCACAAACCACAAACCCAGTCAGTGTTGATACATGGATGTAATGTCATCATGACAAATAGACAGAGCCTGACCTAGACTCCACTTTGGGCACCCATGCGTGATCCGAAATTTGCCAAAAAAATGGTGAAACAGGCCGTGGCGCTGGAATGCTGAAGTCCATGGAAGCTCTGGGAGTATTGAATGGTTAAAAATACAGCCTGTCAACTTGATATTCAGCAATATTACTTCATTAATATTGGTTTCAGTATGTTCAGAGAAACAATGTTTGATTTTCATTTTTGGCGACAGAATCGTGGCACCCAAACCCTTTATGAGTTCAGAAACAGCCTGAATCAGGTCTGATCCATAATGGTCTAAGGTCAAGCAAGGACCTTGTCATGAATTAACTTATTAAATTAAGCTTTTCAAGCCTGGAAATAAGGGGCCGGTCACGGACATTGTCCGACACGAAATAGTGTGTTGACAGGCACAACTGTTTTTGAGTCGGTCATTTTGTCCGGCATCAGTTTCTCTGAAATTAATTTTTATCACTAAGGCCGTTGTTAATTAATTCTTTGTTTCTCGTAACCTTGCTTTTGAAAATAGACATGCTGAGGGCGATAATTATTAATTATTACCTAGCGAGAAAAAAAAAAAAAAATACTAAAACAAAACTTGGGATGCAAAATTTGAAAATATAAAACCTTTTACTGGACTAGATTTATCAAACAAAACCTCTGCTAGAGGAACAGTGACCTGCTAATTAAATGAACACAGGAAGGAAGCAATCAGAGATTGCTCAATTGTATGCCCCCCCTTCCGCTTTAATCCGACACTGCCCCGCCATTGTTCTGTTGTTTATTGGTTGGTGGAGGCCTAATTTGGATAATTATAAAAATTCTGTTTCTGTCACTTTTTTTGCCATGCCTCACATAATACATATTCCAAGTATCAGCCAACAAGTGATAATACGATGTTTCGATGCAAGATGGTCGCCAGGGCTTTCGCCAAATCCGAAAATGTGACCTGGTTATGAGACCTACATTCCTTGGGAGTATATTGTGGTGAAATTATGAAGCGATCAGTGAACTTTGAATTTTGCACCCAATTCACTCTTTTTGGGGCAACTTCATACTTTAACTTCAGGACCTATGTTGTCTGCTTTGGAATGTAGGATAATATATAATATAGCCATTTTTCTGGTCCAAATCGGTTATGGACTGAGATTCAGCCTGGACAAATGAATATATCCCATTCACTTTAGTTTTGATAAACAAAGGGCCATAACTCTTGAAAATATAACCGAAAGCAGAGAAACTTCACGCTGCACACCAATGGGTCACTGACCACATATCATGCAAATTTCATACTTGTCCATACAATATTAACCGAGATCCAGCCCTACAAGTCTCAAAGATTTGAAGAAAAAAGGGCCATAACTGTTGAAAATATATGCGAAATGTGGAGAAACTTCACGCTGCACAACTACAGGGCACTGACCACATATCCTGCAAATTTCATAATTGTCCATACAATATTAACCGAGATCCAGCCCGGACAAGTCCCAATTCACACAAATTTGAAGAAAAAAGGGCCATAACTCTTGAAAATATATGTGAAACGCGGAGAAACTTCACGCTGCACAACTACAGGGCACTGACAACATATCCTGCAAATTTCATAATTGTCCATACAATATTAGATCCAGCCCGGACAAGTCCCAATTCACGAAAAATTCAGGAACAAAGGGCCATAACTCTTGAAAATATAAGCGAAACGTGAAAAAACTTTATGCTGCACAACTGTGGGGCACTGACCACATATCATGCAAATTTCATACTTGTCCATACAATATTAACCAAGATCCAGCCCGGACAAGTCCCATTCACAGAGATTTTAGAAAAAGGGCCATAACTCTTGAAAATTATACCGAAACTCGGAAAAAAACTCAACGCTGCACATCTACGAGGCACTAGCCACATTCCATGCAAGTTTCAATCCTGTCCATCAAATATTAACCGAGATATTGCTCGGACAAGAAATTCGGACGGACAGACGGACAGACGGACAGACAGACAGACGGACAGACGGACGGACGGACAAAGCGATCGCTATATGCCCCCCCTCTAGTTAGAGGGGGGGCATAATAATGCATACATAATAACCATTAAAAAGAAATCACAGATCACAATCCACAGACATGACTCTTTTGACATAAAATACATTATGTGAGGTGTCATATATGGAGCTAATTTAGAACTGGTTTCCATCAGATTAGTACTGGCTAACAATATTAAATCAGCCTTCACCAAAGCAACCATAAATAGTAATAATATTAATCCTAATTTTTGAGGATTCATAAATTTTACTATAATACAGCTGTCCTAAGCAAGTCACTGGTCAACAACAACAACAGCTTTGGTCTAATCACGATGCCTTCTTCTGATTTTCAGAGTCAGTAAAGACTTGGAAGAGAAGTCTTTCTTCTCTTCCAAGTCCGCCACTGTGGATTCTTGATCCATGGCACTGAGTGATTTATAGATTTATATAATTTATTTGCTGATTACAAGCGCCCATATAAGGCAGGAGAATCATCGACGGAAGTTTCAAATCTGCCTTGGAAAGAAAACGCTCGATGACAGAGCTGGCGGTCGTCTTTTCAGAGAATAGGAAAGTTGTGAATTTAACATAAAACTGACCGTTTGTTGAAGCTATCGTGGCTCCGTTGGCCAAAATCATTTGATCAAAACCAGGATGAATGCGATCAACCATGCGGACATTTCTACATTCATTGCGCGGTGTACGAGGAACGAAAGGGGTGTATGATGAACATACTTCCGTTCGATTTGAGAACTCCGCGTGCAAATCGATATCTAGTTTGCAGACGAATAGTTATACTTCTTCACTTCTCAATGCATATTTCGTTAGATTACATTGTGGATGTTCAGTTTGTTGTTATTTACTGTTTTTGCGATCAGACAAACTACGGAATTGAGACCACAGAATTTCCTTTCGGAGCTCCGACTGGAAAACATAATGACGAAGGTTAGAGGATTCCCAAGAAAGTTTGCCGTTTCATTGGTCAGTTTATGGGGAATCCCTTGAACTGCACAACAGGTGGCGCTGCAGTGCCCTTCGAAGGGATGACGGCTTTACAAAACTTGTTACGACAATCTCGGTATTTTACGAGCAATTTAATCACTGGAGAGCGCTGCTTCGCGAAATCAGAACTCATTATAGGCATTTTTTTTAGGGATCAGTACCAATAATTAATACAATGCGTAATTATTGCTTGCAAAAATACTGATGCGGGCGGGTTACGGGAAACGAACCATTAATTAACAGCGGCCTAATTGAGATCCTTGTGAAGAAATCTCTCAGCTGAATTTAGAAAATAATACTAAACATGATTTTATTTTCTCTCAAACTTGCCAGTTTCTGTTGAACTTGTTGACAGGCGAACATGTGGCCACGTTTTCTTTCACATTTTCTTGAGCACAAGTCTTTATGACGTCATACATTTTGATGCACAATTTGTGAAAAATGCCATTCTCAATCTAAAAAACTTGTTGCAACCCAAAAATAACTCGTATCAATTGATTTCAACACTTAGATAACTAGGCAGACTGTTTTGGAAACTCTTAGAGAGCACAGTTTGCACCACTAAAACATCGTTGACTAACAACAACAACAGCAGGTTAATAGTGTGAACAATCAAAATTGCGGATTCGCAAATAATTCGGAAGCGGACTGATCTTGTCAGCTAGGGCTTTATATTACCGTAATTTGGGCACCCCCTGTATTTTTGCCGAGCGAAGCGTGGCGAAATTTTTTTTAGACCGGGGGTCCGGGGGCCGCCGGAGCCCCCAGATGCCCGGAGATTGATTCTAAGCGATTTTGGACCCTTTTGAAGGTATACTTTATGTCCAACTATTCCTCATTTCTAACTAAAATTTTGAAGTATAAAACCAAGTTGCAATCAACATCTTCAGTCCATGTCTGGAAATAGGTGCCTGTCATATTGACCACCCTTTTTGGTATAATCATGGATTAACCTTTGGCCTATATAGTAAGAGTAAACTGAACCGTACCACTTTATTCACAGGGGTGATTTCAAATTTGACTGGTGCCTATTTCCAGGCTTGCAACCATTCATGATGATAATTTCTATCTATGATTCAATATATAAAACCAAAAACTATTTGACATGGTTAACTTGCAATTAAAACTTTTTTTCACCAGTACTGTACCGTAATGTTTTTGTGTTTTGTTTTTATTTTCAATCAGCTTTGTTGTTCATAAATTGTAATTTAATTGCAGTTAGTACAATACAATTCATCGTTATAACCACCAAAGCTATTGACTTACTTTGGATGTTTGGATCGCGACAGTTTCACTTTCTGATGGCGTAACAACGGCACGTGGAGCAAAGAAATGTCTGATTTCAAACTGAAGTTTGTCACAGTCTCAGTTGGTGCCGACACATTCCCGTCATCTCGTCGAGCTAGATTTGTTATGGGACTTCCCAGTACTCCTTGGGCGGCCGCGACGTCCAGACATTGCTCAATAACTGAGTTTCAACGACCAAAACACAAACTAAAACTTAACTCGTCAAGTTATGCCGCCATTGGTATATGTCACAGTGCACGTGAAGGGAAAGAACTCTTTCACAGATTTTCGTCTGCAAGTCGGGAGAAAATACATCTCGACAGTGAAGATTTTTTTTCAAATAGCGATAAATACACCGGATTTCATTCCGGACAGGGTTTATTATATTTATGAAGTAGCAGATATATATACTCGCGCAATCTTAACATATAAATGTTCGCCAGGTGAACCAAATATACTTTTGAATTATGATGGAGTGAAGAAAGCACATGGGCCAAAACAGACCTGCGATGATCACGTGGCCTATTTTGACCAATCACATTTCCTAAACGTATGGGGTCAAATGCACTGGGAATTCCCCCAGGATAATTTCACGTCAACATAAGACACAGAAACAATGCACTTTGAAGAAGTTTTAAATCCAATCTCGGAAAATCATTTGATACGTACGACAACTGCTTTCTGTTTATGTTCAAACTTAATTTTATTTTTTTTAATTTGGGGGCGCTAATTTGGGGGCAGCTAATTTGGGCACGACGTTTACCGTCGTGAAAAGCATGTAATATAAAGCCCTGCTTGTATGCCAACTATCACATTTATTTTTTTATTTTCTTTACCAATGATTTAACACCATATGCCTACTTGGGAATCCTGAGTAACCACTTGAAAATTCAACGAGGAGAGTATAATATTTCTCGAGATGAATTGATACCATTTAAAGCTGGTTTTACCCCTCGGCCAAAATTTGGCCGAAGGGTATTGTCGTCGTCATGTACGTCCGTCTGTCTGTCTGTCCGTCACACCTTTCTCGTTACCAAGATATCTTTAGAACGACTTACCCTAGGCACACCAAACTAGCAGTGCACATCCATATGCTCATGACCCAGAACCCTATTGAATCTGGACCCGATTGGTTGGAAACTTTGGTGGCCATCTTTAATTTATGCAAAACCATCACAGCTTTCTCGTTACCAAGATATCTTTAGAACGACTTACCAGGCCTCGAAATTTCAAAAATTTGCGTAACCCAAAAATAGTTCTGGGTCACGATGTTCACGTAACCTATTGTTCGGTTACGTAGGACTAGATTGCGTAACCCATTGGTTACGTAAACAGGTTAGCCAATTTTTTTTCCTGAAAATGAAGAAAATGTGTATTATATATTATTATATATATATTATTACAATAAAATACAAAATTGTTTTGAGAGTCCTTGAAACAGCAGCTGACGGCAATATTCTCAAACTGCGATGTAACATGTGCAACTTATTCGTCAGAAATTCAGCAAGAAGCACCCAGGCATGGAATAAAAGGCACGGTGTTGAAAAAATAAAATGTGAAATGTGTAGAAAGTAAAACAAAAGCAGACAAAACTTTTCTAAAGTCATCGTGAAATGACCACTTCTGGAATGTTTTTATGTTCACAGAGTCAATTTTCGCTTTTGAGCCGTTTTGCATATCGAATCTGCGGTCCGGAGGATCCGGAGATGAGAAATTACTGCATTCACACTGATTTCCATCCACTTCCGTGTGCGTGCTGTCCCGCGCTGTAGAATTGACCCGCATTTGATTGGATGAATTCAGGCTTTGTATGTTGGGAGTTGTGTCCCCTTGATATCGCATGCTTCCGTTTTTTTGCGCCATCAGAATGTCAGTTTTTTTCGTTTCGAACCTCCGTGTTTTTATTTCTTTCTGATGCAAAATCACACGTTCATGATACTAATTCCATAATAAAAACGTGTATAAACTCCGAAGCATGATTCGAAGATACCATAGAGGAGAAATATAGACCGGTAAGGCAACGATTGATGACTGTCACTGGGCCGGTCGCCCTGACATTTTCAATGGCACTCGTCATACCGTAGCGCAAGTCGATTTTTTACGTAATCGATTATTCGTTCTGCAGAATTTACAACCACGTAACCGACACGTAACCGATCGTTTCGGTTACGCCAAATTTCGAGGGCTGCTTACCCTAGGCACATCAAACTTGCACTGCACATCCATATGCTCATGACCCAGAACCCTATTGAATCTAGACCCGATTGGTTGGAGACTTTGGCGGCCATATTTAATTTATGCGAAACCATTAATCTTGTGTATCTCAGGTACCATTTCACTGTTTAGTGTGAAACTTGGTATAGATCATCGATGCATCAAGAAACTTCAAAGGAATTATCAAATCAGTTTCCCTGATTCGATGGAAACCTTGGCGGCCATCTTTAATTTATGCAAAATCTTTAATGATATATATCTCTGATACCATTCAAGTGTTCTATACGAAACTTGGTATACAGACCTGCAATGTATAACCACATCAGTTCCTCTGAGTGGCGGGAAGGATGGGCGGCCATCTTTAATTTATGCGAAATCATTAATGATCTCTATCTCTGTCATTGATGCATCAAGAGACTTATGTAATGAATACCAGTTTCTCTGATTGGACGGAAACCTTAGAGGCCATTTCTAATTGCAAAATTTTTCAGAATCTGTATATTTGTCACTTGACTGCTTGGTGTTCCTGAAATCTTGGTTCATATTGAATACATTATGAATGGCTGGCGCCCAGAGCCGAGGGGTTTTCAGATGCGCAGCTTCGTATTAACTTTTAACACAACACAAGTTGACAATTTATTACTATTGTTGTTACATTTTGTACGGTAGTTCAGTTTTGCTTATTAACATACATGTATATGACAGATACACCATTTAAAATGACCAGTGCCAAATGGTTGGTGCCGGTCATTTTGTCAGGCAGGTATAACATGAAGCTGCGCTATCGAAACCCCTCGGCTCTGAACCCCAGCTATTATAATGTAAGGGTGTCTCTACCAATTGATTGGCTTGTGGGAAGAAATATTTACCCCTGGTATTGTAAGTGTACTTTCTTTGAAAAAAAAAAAAGTTTTCCTCCCCTTAAATTAATTTGTTTCTGGAATAAATACATACACTATAGATATACGTTTGTCATATCTTGGTAAACACAACTAAAATTGTTGAAATGGAAATCATTAGAAGAGAGCCAAATTTGGGGAAACATTTAAGCGGTGGGAATATAAAATGACGTGTGGCAACTAAAAAGTGTTGTTAGGTTAGGTTGTTAGCAAAACAAAAAATCTGCAAAATACTTTCTGACAAGACTCATTTTCGATAGGCATCTAGTGTCATTTTCAAAACAGATTTGCAGGCATTCTTCGCATTGTGTAAGAGAATAAATCAATAAATCAGTCATCCAATCAATAAATAAATGTGATAGTATACAAACATGATATAGAAATTATATGCAAACTTAACATAGGAATTAGTGGATTTTATTAGACAAGGGGCATAACTCTGCAAAATACTTTCTGACACTACTCATTTTCGATAGGCATCTAGTTCAGCTCAAGAGAAACAACTGTATCACGTTAGGATGTTGTATATGGAACGGTTCTGAAATTATCACAATAACAAATCATAAATGGATTTTTATTTGTAAAAAGGGGCATAACTCTGCAAAATATTGTCCGAGATGACTCATTTTCGATAGACTTCTGATTTACGTGAAGATAAATAGATGTACCAAGTTTGGTTGCCATGCATGAAACGGTTCTGTAGATATCGCGGTAACGGACAGACGGACGTACGGACGTACAGACGTACGGACAGCCGTACATGATGACGACAATACCCCTAGGCCAAAGTTGGCCGAGGGGTAAAAAAATTATTTCCAGGCTTGCTTTTCTGTAAAGTTTCAACAATACCAATCTGATTCTCCAACGAGAATGTAGAAAGACGAAGTTACATGCACATGTGAAGGTCTGCAAAATGTAATCAGCCTCAAATCTGGGCTGAAATCAATGTCTCTCAAACTCAACGAAAGTGACATATGTTACAACTGGTACAAAATGAAACATATTTGACCACAAAAAAACTAAATTTGTTTCTACCATTCATAAGAAAATAGAAGGAATAGGTCTTTAAAAATAAACAGCATGGCATGCCGTTTATTTTTCCATGGCCGTGTCAACAAGCGTATACATGTGTGGTGCATATTCTAACAATGAATGCTATGCGACATTATTGAACCGTAGGCACGAGCCATGACATCCCATGGCTGCAGCTGTGTAGCATTCGGATTCGTGAGTGTCGCTACGTCACTCATACATCGTGCAGTGATGTCATTTTCCTCTCAGCGTACAACACACACTCAATGGCGGAAGAGAAAACGCGTCGACGCGGGCAGAGTTTCAAATTTCTCTGACAAGATATTCTTGCATTCGTTGTATATGGCGATCCCACTATCATCAAATATAATACATATGATGCTTTGGTAATCTTCCCTGTTGAAAAAACCGCATAGGAGAGAGTTTACAAAATCCATCGATTTTGAGGTTGATTACATCTTTAAATAGCAAATATTACATTATTATACCTCATGTAAATTCCTCGTAGTTTCATTGAATGAAAGCCTATAATGTGTCCTTCTGTAAATTGTGATGATAAATGATAAATGTTCCATGATCGCAACACAGTTGTTGCACGGTGAGTCAAGAGTTGCCTCCCATTGTGCATGCGCCGAACATTTCTCTGGATAGGAAGTGGCGAGTGTTCTACATGGCTTCAGCGAAGGAAAATGATCATCCAATAGTATGTGACTGAAACAAACTTGGTGCCTGATGAAATTGTACATGTATGTAACAAAACCAAGAAGGTCGAGAATGTGTTTGTAGGAGCGGTCCCTCTCAGACTTTCAGTGATAAAACACATTGGAGTTTATTGTAGTATGAATGGCGTCGAGCGCACAGTGTGAGTTGTTCATCACCTTTCGACAGCTGACAAATTGTCATGTTCCCCTCTACAACATGCAATACTTGAATAATATCCTATTTATTCATCGTATCCTGGACCCTGAGTGAGTGATATCCTGAGTGAGTATACTTTAACGTCGCTGTTCTTTTTTTGCACTCAGTATTCCTTTTTACACTCAGTAACCCCAAGAATGCCCCAGTTAGTTACCTCTTACAACAAGCTGTCTGAGTCCCTTTATTCTCACCATGACCTGAAGTGTGTACAATAACACCCCAGATCAATCTCGATCAGCGACCATATTCTGAAACGCTGCATGCAATTTTGCTGTTTATTTGATTTATATACATACATGTATATGTATCTTATATGTATCTCTCAGAATTAAACAAATTCAACAGAGTAGGCCTATTGTTTTAAATGTTTAACACTTTTTTCTATAAACTTTGACAGTAAATTATCTTATTTTGTTATGCCCTCAAAAACTGGGCAGTTTTCATGATCAGCTGTTGCACAGTTATGTACTGTGTATCTCAAATTGTAACATTTGATTGTACCATTCCTTCTATGGCATGGGGACTGTTTAATATCCAATATTTACAGAAACTTTTGATTTTTTCACAAGCCAATGAAAATGATGGATTTCCATTCGAAAATTTGAATTGACCAATCAAATGTTTTAAAGCTTGAAGATGTCCCATGATGCTAGTATGTTGTTTCCATAAAACTCCATTGAGCCCACTTCTTAACGTACACGTATTTGAGTGAATATCATTTGCCTTGAGTGTTTTATATGTGTATTGAATGGAACTGCCTGTCCTAAGTGCACTTGATCTGAGGGAGGGATTAGTGACATAGAAGGTTTATATGCAGGGACATCACCTACTACATGTTGACAGAGGCCCGAGATGTAGAGGATCAGGGAGGGGGAGGGCGACTTGACCTATAAGGTTTGGGGAGGGGGTGGGGTGAACTGGAGGGTTATGGGAGGAGAGTGACCCAGAAGGTAAAAGGAAATAACTTATTATTTATAGAAACATTTTCTTCCAAAACAAAAACAAATTTTTGTCCACCATATCATATTACATATTAAAACTTGCCATATGATCAACTGTTTAGGCCAAATAAGATCCCATATAGATGAGAAACAGAAGAGGATTTCAATTTAGTAAGGGCTATCATTACCTTTTTAGCAGAAGTCACCTGATTTTAAAGAATCGGATCCATGACCAAAGCCCATCAGGACAAAGGCCCTTCAGGACATTAGCCGTTCGGACAACAGCCTTTCAGGACATTAGCTCTTTGGCTTATTTGAATTATGGACAAAAGCCCTTCATCATATAAATTTAATGGTATATGCCAATGAAAAATGGGGAAAACAATGATTTTTGTATTATGTTATTTTTATAAAATAAAGATTTTCTATCTGATTTTATATGTACCAAGGATGATGCATGCTAAAAGTATGGTTTTGCACAATAAGTATAAAAATAAATTTAAAATAATAATAGCAAAAATTTAGTTATCATTTTCCTCATTTTTTATTATAGTTATTTTGCAAAAACATACTTTGAACATGCATCATCCTCGGTACATATATATAGTCTATGCTGTTCTATATAAAATAAAAATAACATAATACAAAAATCATTGTTTCTCCCATTTTTCATTGGCATGTAACCATTCAATTTATATGCTGAAGGGTCTTTGTCCAGAATTCAAATAAGCCAAAGGGCTGATGTCCTAAAAGGCCAATGTCCGAAGGGCTAATGTTCCGTAGAGCTTTTGTCCAGAAGGTCTCTTGTCTGCGCTCAACAAGAATCCCACAAAACCAACATCTATATACAAATGAGCATGATTCGAGTCATTGAAAACAAACTAAGTATTTCACACTAACCTTCATATATGTAGATATGAAGGCCAATAAGAGCGACCCACTTACCATCATGTCATGATGTCACTATTTTCAGTGCACAAGTTTATTGTACGAGATGCAAGTGATATAAAAAATGATAACGGCTGCTCGACATTTAAGATGACAGAATTTACTGAAGAAATAATACATTAGTACCGAATACATTTAGGCTCGATGTCTGAATTTATTATTACCACTGATTCACAGAAGTTCACGCAATTGCAGAATGCCACCCTTGAATTTGAATTGAATTCTGGGCATTTCTTAAGAATACCAACGAGGGATACCTGAATAACATATTCAGCAGTTCATTTAGATGTTTTATTCGGCATGATCAAACTTTCGGAACTCCGGAACGGACGGATACCTGAAGTAAAACTTTCTTATTTAAGTTCATGTAGTCTTACATACAGTCTGTACTGTGGCATTTGAATCAATCCAGTGAACTTACCAGATTGTAGATTCCCAACAGGCACACTTCCACACCAGCACAACTCTGTAATGATAAAAAGAGAACAATGGTCTTGATTTTGACTGTCCTGAGCTCTACTATATATGTGTATCATAGATAAGTATGCTTACGTATACTTACGTCTTGTGCACTGAAAATAGTAACTGGAATAAATTATGGTTCTAAATTCTAAAATGACCAATAAAAGACCTGTAACATCATTGTTTACTAACTTTGGGCTGAGGCAACATCACTGTCTGCAATTAGATTAACTTGCAAAATTTGAATCTGAACGGATTGAAATAAACTTGATTTAGAGGCTAAGATATGTACACATTGTTTGTGTGTAGACAAATCATTTGTATATGTACACATTATTTATATACATTTTTCAAAAGTGGAAGGCACGGGCACAGGGATATTTATATACATGTACATATTGTTTGTGTATGTACACATTGTTTGTATATGTACACACTGTTTGTACATGTACACATTGTTTGTATACATGTACATATTGTTTACATATGGACACATTGTTTGTATATGTACACATTGTTTGTTTACACATACTTTGTATATGTATAAATTGTTTGTGTATGTACACATTCAATGTACAAATTGTTTGTATATGTACACATTGAGCATGTACACATAGCAATGTATATGTACATTGTTTGTATATGTACACATTGTTTGTGTATGTACACATTGTTTGCATATGTAAACATTGTTTGTATATGCACACATTGTTTGAATATATACACATTGCTTGTATATGTACACATTGTTTGTATATGTACATTGTCTGTATATGTACACATTGTTTGTATATGTACACATTGTTTGTATATGTACACATTGTGCATGTACACATTGTTTGCATATGCACACATTGTTCGTATATGTACACATTGTTTGCACATGTACACATTGTTTGTATATGTACACATTGTTTGCATATGTACTACACTGTTTGTATATGTACACATTGTTTGTGTATGTGCACATCATATGAATATGTACACATAGTTTGTATATGTACACATTGTTTGTGCATGTACACATCAATGGAAGGAAAAACAAGACATTATTTGTCTAGACACCATGTAAGGTCAGATAAAGAAAAGAATACTGGAGTTGAATGAATAATACCATTTATTCTCAAACTAGCCTTGCTGAAATAACGTACAGTATATTTGACACATATGGCAAGCCAATACATAAATATATATATACTGGGTTCACTGATAGCAATTCTTTTCTAATGATTTTGGTAGGTATGGTACCCCAACAGCTCACCTTTCGGCAACAGTATTGTTCTATTGGCACATTTGGGGCTTGGAGATTTGTGTGATGCTGTATCGGGCATGAGCATCCATTTTCTCTACCACATCTCAACAATCATCCTTAGAGCAGGGGGAAATACAGCTTTTTAATTTGGGAAATCTTTCCAGGCATGGCGGAAGCTACTATCCCAGCACTTAAGGCAAGGGTCCAGGTGAAGCTCTGGGGTTTTATGAGCCAGGAGAAATGTTCTGGCCAATTTTCGATGAATAAAATCGCGAATCAACACCTAGACATCGCTCATGATTTGATTGTTTTACATGTTTATTGGTGGAGATTCCTGGAAATTTAGAAAAAAATCTAAACGTGAAACATTGGCACGTTCTGGCACATTTTGACAGCATATTTCCGACTTTCGAGAACTGTATGTTAGTAGACTGAAGTGGAACTTTTCCGCTTTATGGTATCTCATATTGACAGTAATGAATATCAATTGCTTTCATATGTCAACTTAAATGTAGACAATTTTCGAAATAATTGGACACACAAAATTCAATATCAACCTCATAGTTAATACTCCGCTTCGATCAAAAAAATTAAGTACATGTACTCCAGCGATATAATTATAAATTTATACATGACAACAGGCAGACAGATTTATCTCCCTTGACACACAGTGGATTTCCCTACCATTGCCTTGTTCCATATCTAGCGTTTTCGTTTTACCACCATTACAAATCTCGCCAATACTCCCCCGTCGATTTCTAGGATATTCGCTGTCATTTTCTGACAATGGACATAGCTGCCCTTGTATCAATGTGGGATTTCCCCATAGTTTGGGGTTGACCACGCATCAAGATTTTGCTTTGTTTCCAATGCTGCACCTCATTCCCAGAGCCACACTGTTCTGCAGGCTAATAGCAACGTGGTTTTATAGCTATGACACACAGAAGAGGCTGAACTTCAGGTACTCATAAGACCTCCGGTACTCATAAGACCAGGCAGGGTTTCATAGAAGTCCAAATTTTTGCCACCGGATACTGAAAATTCTGTATTTTTTTCACCTGTATTGAGTATTTTTACGTTTTTGTCGCCGATCGACAGACTTGTATTGAGTTTATTTGTAATTTTGCAACCACCATTTGGAATGTATAAAAAATTCCATATGATGAGCAATAGATCGAGCCTATGGCAAGCCAAAGTGCTTTTTATTAGAGAATTTCCGACATCGGAAATTGAATTCCCGATATCGGAATTAAAATTTTCGATATCGGAAATTCATGACCTTCAATTTCCGATATCGGAAATTGAATTCTCGATATCGGAAATTTAATTTCCGATATCAGAAATTGTGATTCCCGATATCGGAAATTTAATTTCCGATATCGGGAATTGCAATTTCCAATATAGGAAATTCATTGACAATTTCCGATATGGGAAATTCTATTTCCGATATCGGAAATTGAATTGCCGATATGGGAAATTCTATTCCCGATATCGGAAATTCGGAATAAAAAGCACTTTGGCTTGCCATACGAGCCTGTCAATACCGCTGTGTATTTGAATTTTGAAAATAAACAAACCGATAATTTAATATCTTCATTTTTATGTTCTTGATTGACCATGATCTTGCAATCTATTTTCAGCACATTAATGTCAGATTGTGGATGTCAGCAAAAATACTCCAGTCACAGTGCAACATTAAACACACAAATACAGAAAATTACCAGTCTATAAAAAAAACTTTAATATGCAAGACTTGCTGAAAAATATCCCACCAATGTGACCATTGTCATCAAATTATTTTTCAGGTCACTATTTGAAATCAGTAAACCAGTATAAATAATAATTTCCCTCAGAATTAGCCCCTGTCACATTTACTGAAATTATGAATGAAAGCATCGAGTTGAAGTGAACAGAGTGGTTTCACCCAACGACTGTTAATATGAGTTTATCTCTTGGATTTTATTCACTCCATTTATGATTTCTGAATTGACAGTTTGTCCATTTTAGTTTTATAATCTTGCAGCCAAAATTACTCCGATTAATTTATTACAACTCCGTTCACAGAACTTTACAACAACAACAGCATGTGTGTTGGTGTGACACGTGCGTTGATGCGAGGAAATAACGGTTAACTTGCCTAAATCCTTCCTACATTTTCGAGAATATACAGCAGGATTAAGCTAATAATGTTGGTAATATCTCATATAAAGATCTATCATTCTCCCTTGGCAAACTTTTAGAAGTTGCTTTCACTCAGCCGCGAATTTGGAAATTATGCAGTAAGCGAGCAGTGCGGGAAGATCTTGTGATCCGATCTTGTGCCGGAGGTCGACAACCAATATATTCCTCGGACTACCTGCGATACTGCTGCTTCATGTACTTCCCGTTTAGATTCCGGTGTGATGCGTCGGAACTGCGGGGGAAGATGGAAAAAAAGATAATCTGCACTGTCTGAGCGGAGGTCGACGTGCAATATTTTCGGGCCGATATTTTCTGACTATCACCGAGAAATTGTCACTACTAGCTGTATAGACTCGATCGACTCTCACGTCGCAGTGTGGGATTCCGAGGAATATTTCAGAATCGATTCACTGACGAACGTGAAGTCGGAAACGGAAATGTCCGAAGACTGATTTTCGGCTGAATTTGGAAATCCCCTTCTGGCGCAAGTCGACGTCTGTTTTTTCGCCATTCTTTGCTTGAATTACGTGTTCTAGCTTTTACCGGAATTGAGTTTTCAGTTCAAAAATTGAATATTTTCCTTAGTAAACATATAAACTTAGGTTTTTTACGGCATGAATTGAGTTTTTAGCTCAATTTTGCCACTGAATACCGGTGGCAAAACACGACGTGTATGAAACCCTGCCAAGGTGATCGATCGGAATTTGGGACATCCGCTATATTCAATAACAACATGCTTTCGCTTGACGCGAAATGATGGCATTGAACAATAGTCGATACTTGGTGTAAGAACGCATTGTTGAGGCTTTTGTGCAGCTGAAACGGTCACGTCTAGACGCATTGTTGAGCTCAGACAGGCTATTGTAGGCTTTGTCTTGTGCGTTCTTACACCAAGTATAGTTGAGGCTTTTGTGCAGCTGAAAAGGGTCACGTCTAAACGCATTGTAGAGCTCAGACAGGCTATTGTAGGCTTTGTCTTGTGCGTTCTTACACCAAGTATAAACCAAGAATATGTACATGTTCAGATATCGGCGAAATTAGGTTCACCATGCTCTTTCTTTCCTTGATTTATGTACAATTAATTTTTTGTACGTCCTATAATTTGGGTGTTTTGTTAATTTGGGTGCAGTTAAACGGTACTAAAATCAGCCAGTATACAACCTTGTAGGGCCAGAAACAAAATTTGTCTGTTTCCAGTTACAAACTCCAAAACATTCGGCTAGGCTGGCAAAAGCAAAAATTATTCTATGAATATATTTATAGACTTTAATCAATAGTTTTTTAACAGAAAGAACCCATTTTACCACTTTTTGAGTGTTTTTTGGTTGGCTGCATTTATTTAGAGTACAACCAAAAACTGTCACAGCTAAACAAATCCCTTTAAGTTTAACGATGCAGTGCAGCACAAGTGCAGACACAGGTACTGACATTATCCCCACTCAATAATTTTCCCATCGACATTTTCCCCACAGACGTTTTCCCCAACTACATTATCCCCACCTGACATTTTCCCCACGTGACATTTTCCCACCCTAATATCATGAAATGTGGATCCAGTCGCGTATCAGATAAATTTGACGAAAAGAAATTGTAAAGCAGAAATTCGTCTTGTATGTGTGCAAGTATGCAGGCTCCAGTTTGGGGTAATATAACGCTGTGCCTGCAACGGATCATCGTGCACTGACTGTATGATAGTAATATCACAACAACATGAGGCACCAGCGGTGCTACAACTCCTCAGCCCCTTAACAGTCTAGACCAAGATGTTTTTATGGGTGTAGAAGTTTGGATAAATAGCAGTGAGTTATGGCATGCGAAAAGCACAACTCAGACATCCTGAAGATGACAAATAAAATTTTGTCGAAATATTGAGACTGTCACCATGCATTTATTAAGTTTATTCGGAGTTACTTTGCTTCTGCATTATGCCAAGCTTATCAGTGGATCAACACAACTCAGACAGATGAATGGATGGATACACTGACACACGGACAGACAGACAGTCGGAATCCAGTATACCCTCAACTATGTACAGGGGTATAAAAAGTGACAAGGTGTCCACATATCTACAGGGGGGAAAAAAACATGTACAGTTGTGATCTTATTGCCCTGGCCTGAAACTAAGTGTCGGACGGGTCTTTTGTCCATTTGTCCTCTGTTTATCTGTGCCCCATATCCTGTCAAGCAGTTGATGTTAATGTGTAACAAACAATTATTATTAAAAAATATTCACAATATTATTCTCAATTCAACCCCTGTTTTATATATTTTTAAGAAAAAAAATATAATTTTTTTAAATGTTACACATGGCCCATGGGATGAAAGAATTAACTACAACCGGCTAGAGTTACTGAGCTGTATCACGATGGGATGGGATTTTCGGCTAAATATCGGAGCCAGTTCATCTCAGAGAAGTGAAATTCCCCACAGTATCTCTATGTAATTTGTGCATTTTTATTCTGAAATTCGAAGGAAATCTATTCAGAATCAAAACAAACCTCCAATACCTCACATGTTCTTTTCATAGGGCCTAGTCACAATGTTACAACATTGCAAGCCCAACGTCATTGTGCTTTGAAAAAAAAAAAAACCCACGTGAGGTATTGGAGATTTTCTTTGATCCTGAACAGATTTCCTTCAAATTTCAGAATAAAAATGCACAAATTACATATAGATACTGTGGAGAATTTCACTTCTCTAAGAAAAACTGGCTCCGATAGCCGAAAATCACATCCCATCATAATGTGAGATAGAAACTCCCCTGACGAATCTCCGTTGGTAATGCATTAGCGTCAGTGCAACAACAACAACTACGATGATGTTTTGCGTTGATTTATTGCGTTGTCCATACCTTTCGCTATCTTCCATGAAGTATATTTTAGAGGACTGAACTCCATCATCGGATGTGTTGGCAGGAAGCACAAACACATGGGCACTACTTTCGTTTTTGACTACTTTCGTTTTTGACAGAATCTCACAGGTTCCTACAATTCTGTTACAAGACAAAGTACAAGTTGCCCTTTTCCGATAAAACAGGCGTTTATTATCGTTCAAATCCATTTTGAGAACTTTTAGACGAAATAACAAGTCGATTTTCACAGTTTTAATGTCGGACTATTTTTTCTCAACAGCGTAGGGATACGACAATTAGTCTGGCAATACCGTGCTACTGAATATGCAGAGGAATATAGACTTCTAGACCAAACCAATGACCAGTCATTCACTACACTGAACCAATGGCTGAAATACAACTTTACTATGGAACTCTTGATTGGCTACAAGCTAGTAAGAGTATGTAAATCAGTATAAAAGTAGGGCTAATGTATGCATACTTGTAGATCCGTTTTTAGGAGACTGGAAAATGGTAGAAAAATAAAAAAATTTGTAAAAAAATAATTAACGACCGGTTAGACCTGAAAGTCTCAAAGGCACAAGTGAAAAATAAAAGGATCATAACCTGTAAGTTTCATGAACTTCCTAGAAATAGTTATCGAGATACGGCTCGGACAGACACATCCCCAGGGCCACAACAATACTCCTGAGCCCATAGGGCTGAGGAGTAATGCTATTATAGGTGAGAGGGATTATAACCGCCTCGTCACAGGAGGATGAACAAAAATTATTAATACTACAAGCTGAGAGGGATTAAGTGATTAAATTTAACCTTTTTTTTAAATAAATAAATATATGAAACAAAAGCCGCGAAACACATTTGAAAGAGGGGCTGAACTCTATATCAGCCATGTTAAATGCTGGAATGGTGCTATCTAAGATAGGACTTAAAACATTGCGGTCTGAACAAGAGCTCAAGGGGCTTCAATATACGCCTGTATATCTGGAATTACATTGGTTCAAATTTCAAGGTTGTTTAATAGCCTTGATTCCAATTGATCTAGCAATCCAGAGAAAGGTCTACAATTTTTTGCTTATAACATATATCACATCTTATATTGAATGATAAACTAAAATGAGCTTAACTCTTGGTAACTATAGTTGACCTTGAAGCAAGAGCTGAGAGCTCACATATCCCACACCAGACCCCTAGTCAGGAATCCAAAGGGGCATGGGGGAAAAGAGAGTCCTAGGCACTTTAGCCGGGGGTCCTAGGCACTTTAGCCAAAGACTTCGCGGTGTTCGGAGAGCCATCAGAAGCAATTTTGGGGCATTTCAGATCCATCCATTTAAGTGAACTATCATGGTATTCATTAGGTGATTTCCTAACACAACAACCACAGTTGCCTGGCTTGTGGGATATTTGATGGTAGATCCCTCATATATTTCCAATCAATTATTGAAATTTATTCAAATATTTTTTTCTTTTTTAAGACTATTTAAAAAAAATCCTTCATTTTTTTTCTTTTTCTATGTCAGAGATCAGCTTCTAGAAGAAAATTAAAAACTGTTGTAACTTTAGTTTTTTTCAGCTTCACATCAATGGGAATGACCTCATTTGATACGAGAGGAACAAAAACTAAGAACAATAAAGAAAAATTACTTGAAAAAATTTAATTTGAATAGATTTCAATTACTTATTGAAAGTATACTTAGACATGTATCCACCATCAAAGTCAACTGTGATAACAACTCCCAATATCCTGTTGTTAGACAAATACTAGTGTAAAATCCAACATTTAATAGACATCTGCTGTCCATGGAGAATTTATTTTCCTTGTCAATAATATAGAAAGAAAAGCAGAAAAACTATTGTTTTGAAATCAATTTCCCCTGTGTCCTGAAATTTCTCTTTCACAACCAGAGCAACCACAATCAGAGTCCTATTGCAATAATGCATAATTTACTGATTTTTATTTTATTTTTATCAGCATAGTCACATAACCACATTTCATGTAGAGTCATTTCTTAGTTTATGATAACTGTATCAAGCCAGCTGTCATGATAAAATCCAGATCAGAAAGAATGAAGCACTAACATGATTTCTATTTCTTTTTATCAAATTGCTGATCAAACTGGCTGCTAATGCCTAACCCATGTAATGTAATATTTTTTCCATTCTATAATGTTTGTTCTGTTGAGTCTACAGCTGTGCAGAAAGGAAACCCTTCTCACTGTTTCTTAACTATACGGAGTTATTTCCCTTGATTTTTTTTTTTTCAACCAATCAGAATTTTCTCTTGCATTCAGCCCTTCCCAATCAGGAAAACAAACATGGCAGCACCAAACATGTGCTCAACGATGTTAGACAATGTTTCAAACTGATCCCTTGGAGGAATTGAAGGGTAATTTGACCAATAAAGATTGAATAAACGTTTTTCAGGATTAGAGAAGGATGCTTGTACAGAGTAAGTATCCTACAGAAAGTGAAAAATGCAGTTGAAGCCGATATTTCGGGCATGGCGAAAGATGAGGGCAGCATGGCGCTGATTTTTGGGGCATGGCGCTGGATGTTTGGGGCATGGCGCTGCGCCACGCCAAATAATGCTAGCGAGGGGTCTGCACACTGAAATCGACAATAGTCAAACACAAGAAAATAGTAGTTTTCCTGCAAATGGATTCCTTTCAGACGAGAGAATTTTTCATGAAGGAAGTGATGAAGTAAACCTTTGTTCTTGAGTTAATAAACAGGTGTGAAGTTCATAAAGGACTCCTCTCCCCGTTAAATTGGTAAATGTATGGGTACCAATCCATACCTTGAAACTAGAGCTATCGCATGGACAACAAATGTTAATGGATGAATGGACAGAACGCAACATCGCATTACACGACCTCGTCTTCGACAGGCATATGAAAATGTGACTTTTAATGATTTCTTGATTTTGGGGCCACAGTGACCTTGACCTCAAGTTTGGTACACAACACATCGTCTTCCCTCAATCTATCAATGCACACAAAAAATCATGATTTTTAATGATTTCCTGATTTGGGGGTCACAGTGACCTTGACCTTTGACCTTGACCTCAATTTTGGTACACAATACATCGTCTTCCCTCAATCTATCAATGCACATAAAAAATCATGATTTTTAATGATTTCCTGATTTTGGGGTCACAGTGACCTTGACCTTTGACCTTGACCTACATTTTGGTATGTGACACATTGTGTCCCCCTAATATATCTACTGACACAAAAATAATTATTTTTAATAATTTTCTAATTTTGGGGTCAGTGACCTTTGACCGTGACCTAATTTTTGGTATGCATCACTTCATTTCCGCCTATTGAATCCACTCACAAAAAATTAGAAATTTTTAACGATTTCCTGATTTTTCGATCACACGGACCTTTGAGCTGTGACCTTGACCTACATTTAATATGCAACACATCGTTCCCCCCCCTAGGGCATCCACTCACCAAAAATTAGAACTGCAGATAGAAAACTGTCAACGATCAATGATTTTCTGATTTTTGGCAACAGTGACCTTTGACCTCTGACCTCGACCTCAATTTTGGTACGCGACACATCGTCTCCACCTGGCGTATCCATTCACAAAAAATTGCAACTGTGGATAGAAAACGTTCACAGATATAGACCGGACACAAACACTTCAGTGATTTCCTGTTTTTTAGGCCAGTGGCCTTTGACCTGTGACCTCGACCTTCATTTTGGTACGCGACACATCGTCTCCCCGTAGGGTATCCACTCACCAAAAATTGGAGCTGTGGATAGGAAACTGTCCCAGATATAGACCGGACACGAGAACCGGACAGACGGACGGACGGAAACCGCCATCACATAATGCGTCCGCCTTTTGGGCGGGCGTATAAAAAGTGGACAGCCCCCCCAGCTCTCCCTGTTCCGCGGCCCCTATGAAAGAATATTAAGCTCAATGATTGAAGTGTTATTGAGTAAATAACAAATGCCATTTAAATAGTAGGCTATACGCCTTGGATAGTTATGAAAAAAAGAACAGTTTCTGGGTATGGCCGGTAACTATCATATAGCACATGGATCTTTTCGAGACATCATATGCAGTACTAGTTTTATATTACCCCCAACTAGGGCATGCGCACTGGCACATAAACAGACAATTTTCTGATTAAGATGTTTTTCGTCAAATTTACGACCTTTTACAATATGTCGTTGGGGAAAGTGTCAGGTGGGGAAAATGTCACGGATTCACAGACACAGACATCACTACATGTATATTCCTCGCCTTACTTTGTACAGGTAAGCTTCAATAAAGGACCTTCGATCTGCATTATTTTGAACCATTTCATCAACTTCCCGTTCTAATAATTTTGATCAACCTCCAATTTTATGGTTGGAAATTTCACTTCCTGTGATTGCCTTATTAGAGGTTTTACTGTACAACTAGTTTTTTTTTTGCCCAATGTTTATATTTTATTTCAAATACGTAACATAGCAACATTATCCAAAAACACAGAGGGACTAAACTGAAGAAGATCGGCTTGTTCTCCTTGTTTACTCGAAGCCATTGTTTCCATGGTAACCTTTAATGTATATGTAGCGGAGGAGATGATTAGACTAATTCACCTGTGTCCAGGCCGGGATTCACCGGCCCGATACAATGTTCATGCAGGCACATTGATTCTATTAATGTAATTACGTTTGTAATGATACTGAGAACCAAAGAATGCAATCATGGCCATTGTCCATAAATCTTATTGCGAAAGCCTTTTTTCTGACTTTGCAAATAATGTACAGGTACATGTAAATGTACACATACATTTCTCTACTGTTCTTTTGGATGTACATGTACATGTAATGCAATGTATGTTCTATGTTTCAAATTCCTTACATGTAATGGGCGATTCAATGACGGAGAGTGGAAGTTGCTCAAATTTCAAACTGCTAGAATTGTGAGATCTGTTCATTTTTTGTATCAACCAGTATCTGAACTAAGATAAAATGACGTTTTTGTCACCGACTGGTCCACATTGTAGAATAAAATACCATTGAAACACCTAGAAAACTCGGTCATCAAATATGATTTTCTAGAGGCCAAAAAATAAAATGTAAAATCCTAAGTATTCATCTCAGTTGAGTTATAGCTGATGTAAGTACATGTATAAACTAACAACCATGTCACATGTGTGTACCAAGTTTCATAATCATCCAGTGAAACCTGTCAAATTCAGTTAAAGGTGTAATCGTAAAACTCTTTGGGGCAATACTTACCTTACTCATCTTAACCCGTTAATTGTACTACAGAAACGCGTAATAGAGTTCTCACTTCATCCAATAAACGTGACCATACGCAACCTCTCTTTTCAAAATTAAATATCCTGCCTCTAACTAAACTTAACCTATATGTTTCCCTAGAAGTTTTGTACATACTTTTATGTATCACCATGAAATTATACCGAAACGCCTTAAAAATTATTTTACAAGACTTTAGGCCAGACCAATTATTTTTTTTTGTTTCACGGACAATTTTTGATATTTTTCAAGATCGGAGGCGATAATAAAAATAAAAATAAAATTGAAATATCAATGCAAATTGTTGGTTTTGTATTTTATATTCAGATATGATGTTCCACAAACATGACAAAGAGATTATATAAACTATAAACTCATAAAGCACGAGCAATATCAAGCTACAAACTGCAGCTTTTGCACTTGAAATACAAAAAAGAACTAGACATTGTTGGTACAATGACACGGTCTTTCCACGACGGTCCTCCAAAGGTATCCTTTCGTTGGAAATTAAGTTCATGTCATGTTGCATAGGCGATGTCGCCGACGTACTTTGGACTTTAAATTTGGACAGTAAAAATGAAATGTGTTTAGAAAATTGTCCCTGGAATCCAAAGAATGGCTTGAATGGAGAAAGTCAAGCTTGAGTTTTGGTCGCCTGGAGACTGTGCTTCTGACAGACTGTTTTTCTTCCCGACAAAATGACTCCAAATATCGATGGTCATGTGACATGAAGCAAAATTGGACCCATAGTTGGTTTTGTACCAGGAAATACGGTATCTTTGTCAACGAAAGAACTCATTCTTGGAAGTACCAGGTAACAAATTAGAAGTCTGTATCTATTGCGGTTCAAGAGTTATAAGGTTTTCAAAAATGAGCCAGCCCCGTCATGTAACACGACATTAATTTTATTGCCAACACGGGATGCCTCGAGCGCTGCAGCCGAATCGGTATATCGAAATTGACAGCGACCATTGAATAGATGAAATCAACAAATGACCAGAAACAGGGCGAGAGAACCATTTAGCGGCTTAATAGTTAGAGAAAATTGTTTTATTAATATCTCCAAACCCATCAAAGCTACATTCCTGAAATTTCACAGGCAAATACATATATATATTCTCTCAATAATTGCAAAATATACTGATGATTGAGTAAATAGTTTTCGTAAAATTTGAATAAAGCGTAAATTTGACAAATTGCTAATTATGTTCTATTCTTTCTGGTATAACTTGGTGGCTTCTATTGTTTTTCTGTTACGTCGTATAATGACCTAGATTCATGTGCAAATTTCAACTTGAAATTCCAACAGTTCTCGACCTATAACCCTGTAGTCTCAAAACTGTCGGCGGCCATATCTCAAGAGCCAAGGTCAAGGTCAAGGTGAAAATGCATTGACGTCATACTTGCATCATGGCCTACAAATGTAACAAATTACAGGTTCCTGCATGTTGTAGTTTTTGAGAAAAACGCGAACAATATTTTTTACATTGTGCGATATTCAAGGTCAAGGTTACATCCGATCGTTTTATAACAAGCACCGAAAGAAAGACAATATTGTGCTGACTATTGTTACATTGTTTCTTGCCTATCAGCGTGTTAGTTTTCCAGAAAATGGAAGCCGTATTTTCGATATTTGGATGCTTACCACTTCAAAGGTCAAGGTCAAGGCCGAGTTCTGAGACAAGTGGTGACCTTGTGACATGATGTAGGTCACGTGACCTTATTTTTAGACTGATCGCATTAGCCGTTCAAGATTTCGCCACCAAACTTTGAACTCATATAGAGACGCTCCTAGAGGTCAAAGGTCAAATTTAAGGTCACATTCTTTTCGGTCATTAAAGTGTTCATTAATATTAGGAGTATCAATGCCGTAGGTTATTTCCTTATAAAATATCGGGTTTTGAAAAACATTAAAAGGGCGATAACTACTTTTTCTTGTTACGTAACAATTCAAAAATATAACTACAGCATGGCCATATGTAACACTTACCAACCATCAACTTTCTTTTAGATATGTGCTTTAGTTTTGGCTGTACACTGCCCACACGAAAAACAGCACCAGGGAAGCGAACTCGAAAACCGCTTGTTTGACCTACTTATTTTATTGGTTATTTTGTTGGGTGTATCTGCAAACTTTCACATTTTAAATTTCAGCTCCATCGCCTTATGCGTCTGGTCAATATTCGCAAAATGGTGTTTTTATCAGAAAAGCCCATAGCTCAATAGGTCAAGGTCAAGGTCAAAATTGAATACTTGTACCAGAAACTTCAGCCTAGTATATACAAATGAGTCAAATATCTAAGCTGTATATCAAGCCGTTTAGCCGCTATTTGAAAAGTGGAATAATAATAATAATAAGAACTAGACACTGTGGACAGTGACCCGGTCTTCCCATTCCTAAATTTGAGCTCAAACGAATAATAACTGAGATACTGAACATCAAAGCCTTGAAGTTGGATCCGAACCCACAAGCTCGCAGGGTTATTACGTTGGCTATACATACCACTCCTGTATCCGTAGGAACGTGTCACTGTGCATTGTAAAAGGTATTCCAATGAAAAATATTTGACACTGGAGAATAAAATGCTACAGCTTAGAGGTCCATATCTAGTAAGGTTCGAAAGCTATAGCGGTCCAACGATAGGCTGAGTTTTCCACAATTACTATATTCGGCTATTACCCTATCACTTCCGTCATATAACACGATGTTAATTTAATTGCGTACCCGAGATGCCTGGACTGGTACAGCCGAAATATGAACCCACTATATTTTAGTTTGGTGTGACGGGTTATATACAGGTCTTCACAGTCACCTCATTCATGTAAGACGACGTTAATTTATTTGCGATGGCTCGTTGAATCAGCTGATACAGTCGGAACGGGATGTCCTGAAAGCTAATTTGTTGACTCGGGTTTCATACAGAATGCTCATGTATTCTCACTGTCAATTCCAAACACTCGACCGTCAACATTGATCGTGTAAGTTGTATCCCAATGAAACGGCCTGTTCACATATCCCACGATTCGAGAACCGCTTGAACGTAATTCTTCGTGTAACCCGTACACCAATTGTCAATCTATGCTGGACGGTTTCCATATATTCAGTCCTTTATGTAACGCGTAGCCATGATAAAGCGGTCATGTTAAACGGTTCTTGAATAAAAGCAGAAGATGTAAGCAATTGCCGCTCAGCTGTTTGTCTTTGTGCAAAGTATGTTATTTTAGTGCTGGAAGCAGTTTCTTTCCCCGTAATAAGCGAACGAAACAAGTTACTGAACATCATCTGATCGAAATGCGCGATGGTTCAACTATAGAAAAAAAAGAGAGAAAAAAATTACTGGCTAAGGTAGGAATCGAACCACGGCCCTTGTGGTTAGGAAGCAGACATCCAAACCACTCGGCCATGTAGACTAACGTGTCAAAAAGGAGTAGAATAACATATAGAAAAGTTCGATACTCGAAAACGGCCTTATAGCGTGTGTAAAGTGAGAAACACTATTATTTACATATTTAAAAAAGTATTACCTCTACTGCTTCGAAATTTTGCCCACCGACAGACATATATATTCTCTCAATGTCCCGTGAATATGGTGCGGATTGGAGTTACAGTTTCGCTATGGCATCAAAAACGTTAAAATTTCGAATTTTGTCAAATATCTCCTATATTTTCTGGTACCTTTTTTCCTGTTCTACTTCTTTTCTGTGACGTCATTTAATGACCTATATTTATATGCAAATTTCAAGTCCGGGCAATGAATAGTTTTCTCATAACAGCCCTTCAAGTGTGAAAATATAAAGGGCCATTACTCTGGAACAAAGGTCAAGGTCAGGTCAAAATTTTTATGACTTCATTCCTGGATGATGGGGAACATGTGTGGTGAATTACAGACTCCTAGTCCTTATACATTCCACAGAAATGAAGTAAATCACTTTTGGTATCAGGTGATATTCAAGGTCAAGGTCACGTCGGATCGTTTTGTTTTTACTGTCAAACAAAAGACCATCGAACGTCCTTTCTTGAGTTCTAGTATAATGGCTGCCAGTGACCTACTTTTCAAGTAAATGGAAGCCGTATTTTCGACATTCGAATGCATACTGTTCCAAAGGTCAAGGTCATGGCCGACATCTGACACTCTAGATCAACTCGGGATGTCACGCGTGTCAACTGACCCAGTTGGCAGACTGATCGCATCAGCCGTTCGAGTGTCGGCCATCAAACTTTGACCTCATATGGGCACGATTCTAAAGGTCAAAGGTCAAATGCAAGGTCACATACTTTTTGGTCATTGAAGTGTTCATTGATGTCACAAGAATCAATGCCGTAGCTCATTTTGTTATAAAATGACATGTTTCGAAAATCATTAAAGGGGTGATAACTACTTTTTCTTATTACGTAACAAGTCAAAAATATAACTACAGCATGGCCATATATAAGACTTACGAACCATCAACTTTCTTTCAGATATGTTCTTTACTTTTGGCTGTACAGAGGCCACAATGAAAACAGCACCAGGGGAGAGAACTCGAAAACTGCTTGTCTGACCTACTTATTTTATTCCCTCAATTTGTTGAGAAAAACTTCAAACACATGCTTTCCAAACGTCAACTTCGTCTTCCAATTCCTTTGCTCAATATTCGCAAAATGAAATTTAACTTTGCCGGCCTATATCTCATTAGGTCAAGGTCACTTTTGGATACAAATATGCACATCTTCAGACTGAGATCTAAACGTGTGCCGAATATCTAAGCCCTATCTTAAAGGCTTCATGTCGTTTTTCCGAAAAGAAAAAGTGCTTGGAATAATAAGAATAATAAGAAACAGAATAACAATAGGTCTATTCCATTGGAAATGGAAAGACCTAATAATAATAATCCGTAGAATAACAAAAGGTCTATCCATTGGAAATGGAAAGACCTAATTAGGTACTAAATATTATAAATAACAATATTATTATAATTAAGGCCAAATGTGAATGCTTGATATAACCTCCAGTCTTCTGCCCCTGCTAGAAAACCGGACGGTTAACATTCGTTAACGAGGGTTGGAGGTAAGGGAACACAATTGAAGAAATTAGTATTCATTTTTGTGAGTGACATTATCCGTGTGCGTGGTTGTTTCTTGGATGTGTGCTACTGATTTATGTCCTTGATTGTTGAATTGGTAGCGGCCTTTAGGTTTTAGAGACGAATGTGGTTACCGGCCCACACGGAACATGGTATCTCCGGTGCCCACATTGCCTATATTTTATTCCAAAAGAGAAATTTTGGCCAATATTGTCGCAGGGATGTTGATTGGTCTTGGCCTCCGATTTTTGAGACTAATGTGGCAACCGGCCCATACGGAACATGGTATCTCCGGTGCCCACATTGCCTATATTTTATTCCAAAAGATAAATTTTGGCCAATGCTGACATAGTTAGTGATGCGCATGCACGGGGGTAGTGTTAGATACTGGAATAATAGCCAGCAGTTTTGATAAAATTTATTAAGGACTTGAATACCTGTTTTCTAATGGGGGGCTTAGGGTTTAATATCGCTGGTAATGTTAAGGGAGTGTTGAGTTTTTTTAATTCGTTTCTAAGTGCCTCGCGTTGTAGGTAGTGTTTTGGGCATTCAAGTAGGACATGTTCTATTGTTTCTTCTACATTGTTGTATGCGGTACAGAGTGGTGAGGTGTTTTTCAGAAGCATGGACAGATGTGATTTAAGTCCGGTTTTGCCTAGTCTTAATCTTGTGATGATGCGGTCGTCACGTTTGCGGTCTAGCTGGAATCCACAACTCTGTCTTTTGCCCTTATCTAGAATACTATGTAGCCATCTACCTCGGTTTTCTTCGTTCCATTCTTTTTCCCATTTACTATCTATTCTGGTTCTAATGATGGAATTCAGTTCTTTGGTTCCTAGTCCTATATGCACATCAGGTGCAGTTTTGGTGAGACTGTCTTTGGCTGTCCTATCGGCGGCTTCGTTTCCCCTAATTCCCCTACTGGTGTTACAGGTCACCTTCGCCTTCACCTTACTGTATCAATGACCATGGACTTGTACATGTATCACATTCACATTGAATGGTGATCGCTGATGAGAATATTGCCCCTATGGAACAAATGACTGTATTCCACGCAGCAAATATTTATTCTGTAACAGTGAGAAGAAAATTAATTGTATAAACATTCCAAGCCTCATTGAATACAAGCCGCACCATACTTGATATGAATATAACGCGCGTACATTAGCTCGCTTGGACGTCGCTTAGTTAAATATGGACAGACTCGCAAAAATCTCAAAATTTTCAAAAGCCACAAAAATTCCATCACCTTGTAGAGAGTAAGTAAAAATACTTATGTACAACTTGATGTTTAGAAATGACTGTGTTGAGCGGTTCTATTCCCAACTTCTCTTTTATTCTATGTCATAGAGGACAGGGTTTGGTAGATAATTAAAAACTGTATTAACTCGGCTTCACATTTTAGAGAATGACTTTAATTGAGCCAAAGATGAAAGAGAAATACACATAAAAAAATCTATTTAAAAAAATATATGTTTATATTAATTTCCATAATTTATTGAAAAAAACTATACGTAGACTTCGACCACCCAATATCACACAGGCCAGGCAACTGTGAGAACAAGTGAAAGATACCCATCGAGTTGAGCGGATTTGCAGATAAACAACAACAACAAAAAATTGCACTTTGTGCCTCACGAGGCCCGTCTCCATAGAGTGCATGCCAGTTATTTTTCTAGACTACAACAACAGTTTTTGTCTGTATCACAGTCCGAGCTTCCGATTACCCTTCAACCTTACCCAGACGACGGATAATTTTTGACAGATTGTCCGGCTGGGTTGTTGATCGGATTCACAGATCATGAATTCCACCGTGACGGAATCACCGTTGGGAAGACTTTTTCTTTATTCAAAGTCATGTACTCGGAAGTTCCGTGGTCATACCCATGTAGTTTCAAGTTTAGTTTGCTATTCTATATGACATCTGTTTACGGATCCATGAAAAATCTGCAGATGATCCAGCATTTTCAGTAAATCATGCTTCGAAATGTTCGTGACGGAATCACCTGAAACGGACATGACTCTTGACTAGTGTTGCTTGTCTATTTTTTGCTGCTCTGTTTCAATCTGACTATTCTTATATGACATCTCTTACTAACATACAGTACCCAAGGATGATAAGATTTTTTCATCGTGAGAAAAACGCGACTGGATCATCCCAGGGGTTAAATCTAGTCCGTGACGGAATCGACAAAAAATCGTGATGGAATCACGAGTGCGCTTTTTAAATCTTATCGGTAAAAGTGCTTTATTAATTACACATTTTCTTCAAAAAAATATTCCTAGAGTGAATTTATCTCTTCTACTTAGAAAATTAAAACTCTGACCTCTTATTTTTACTAAGATATACAGCTCCCGCCACATGCATATCTTTTCTGCAGATGTTTCAAAATAGTATAGTTTTCAGTAAAGTGCAATTTTTCTTCTTTGACAATTTAGAAATTCCCGAGTTCTTCATGTTAAAAAATTGCGGGAAAAATATTTCGCTATTAAAACACATCTTCTCTATTATTGGCTTGTTCCCGGGGATCATAGGAAGCGAATAGAACAAACAGCATGCTAATATAGGATCTACGACAGAATGTGGAGTGAATTTTATGCGAAAAAGGGCTGTTTAGCAATGTCCGCTTTTTCGTGGAATTCATGAGCGCACGATTGAAGTATCATGGGAAGATATATATTTCCAGTCGCTATCTCCCCCCCCCATCTTCAAACAAAAGGAAAAGAAAAAGCCGAGAGAGCGCCTCGTGAGGCAGAGTTATTTTTCCAGACTACAACAACAACAGTTTTTGCCTGTATCACAGTTCGAGCTTCCGATGACCCTTCAACCTTACCCAGACGACGGATAATTTTTGACAGATTATCCGGCTAGGTTGTTGATCGGATTCACAGATAACGATTGAAGCATGGGAAGATATATTTTTCAGTCGCTATCTCCCCAACCCTCCCCCCCCCCCCCTCCCCAACTAAAAAAAAAGAAAAGAAAAAGCCGAGAGAGTTCTTCGGAGTTTTACGTTTTTGACCTCTGACTTTGAATTTGACTTCTCACTTCCGACTCGCATCCTGGTGAATGACACTCGTCCTTTATCTTTTTGCCGATTCAGAGATTCTCAAGGAAGTTTCCAATTATACTATCTGGAATGCGAGTTTTTCTTTCGTGAAAATTTACTTTTTATGAAAGCGCAGGTTTGTCTTCGTCGCATACCGGCCATCTGTACCAGCGCGAAGCTATAAGTACACGCGCGAATTTAGTACCCTCGAATAAAGAGACCCGGTGGAAGCGCTGCAAAGGATACACACCTTTTGTGACTTAAGCATTCATTTGTGTCCAAAGAAAAGATTCAAGATTTCGTCGGGAACCATGAAGATCCCTATTGGAAATACTAGGAGTCGTGGGTTCCCCATATGACAATTATTTGGCGGGAGATTTCACGTTGCGCTCCTAGACCTCCGTCTGATCGACGGAGGTAAAAAAACAGAATGGGAGCGACCACGAGGTCGCGCGACGTCATCCCAGTAAATATTATTTTTAAAAAATGTTCAGTTGTTCTACAACACTAAACTCACATATATTTATTATGAATAATTTCCCTTCATTGTGAGTCCAAATTTAACAAGATTTGTCACATTCTTCACAACGTTTAGTGCTTTTAACTTCTAGCTCATTCCAAGTGGAAAACGGGGTCAGTTGTGGTTTCCTTGAAGCAAGTGAAATGAAAGTAAAGTTGTTGATACTGTAATAGACGAAGAATGAAACGGATCTTGTTAAATTTGGGCTGACAATCAATGGAAATTATTCAATACCATACACTGGGGTGTATCCAGACACTGAGGTGAATTCGGATAAAAGACCAAGAAAAGAACAAAAGTTCATTTTTTTACATTCATTATTAAACAAACCTTTTTTTCTTGTGTGATTTTCTTTTCTTACAGGTAGGATATCAAACGACATCGAAATGATCATCTTGCAACCGGAGTTTTTGTCCGAAAGTTTGAAAAGTTCATACACTTTTTTTTTCTTCGTTCATTTCAATTTTTGCAAAACTTTCTCTGGTCACCAAAGTTCAAAGCCCTGGCCATATGTTGGTGGATATTTTTCCGAACACATAATTGGCGAGATAATAGAGCCAACAAATAAAATAAACAAGCATATTTTTTCGAGAAATGTCCAGATTATACCCTTGGCTGGAATTTTATCGGGCACATGAGTGGATTCGGACACGCTAAAAATAACAAAGATATTTTCGTGGTGTCCGTTCCGATTTGTTACCTGGAAAATAAAAAAAATAAAAATCACGGAATTGTGTGAGCAACCTTCACATATCTTATTGCTATCGTGTTCTTACGCGATTGCCCTATTGTAATTACATTACCACAGAACCCAAAATAGTTCTTGTGCTTCCCAATGCCCATGCACGAGTACCCAGAATCAAATCTGTTCGACCACGTCACTTCCTTCTTCCCATTACAACTTGTAGTGGAACGTCGTGATTCTTTGTGCTCCGAAAAAATCTTGGATCTGCCACTGGATTACCACGAAATACCTGCGTATTCTATCTTGGAAATACCTCGGAGATTCCCTTGGATTATTACCTTGGATAATACGTGGGATATTACCAAACTTGTGATTCTGGGAGAGATAACTGGCCTGGGCTTCTACCTGTCCGGAAGTATTCGATTTAAGAATCTAATAAAGAATGGCTTCTGTCTTCTGCGTCATCTGTGATTGTCGAGCTAAAGGCAGCAAACCCACGTATTCAAGCCGCCGTATTAGGGGGGGGGGGGGGTCGCCAAATGTTCTGAATGTGAGCTGTGACCCGACAACGTATTTCATCGATATCTTGTCGGTTTAGATGCCGGTGAAATTCTGCCGCCTCCCGGCATTAGCGGGGCCGAGTCTCTCCGACTCATTCCATCGTTAATGAGCCGGAGGGATCGAGCTGTACTGATATGTCCGTACCCATTACGAATGTTGAAAATATTGCGCCCCGTAGTTCTCTGATTGTTGTAAATGTCTCCCCACCTACCACAGATTCTGTATTTGTTGGGGCAGGGTTGGGGGATAAAGATGGCGGTTGTCTTACAGGCGAAGATCCACACGGGACGACCTTGACCATGACCTACCTTCGACCCCACAACAGTGACATCACTCCCCCTGTCAAAGGTCCGTCGCTTCCGGAGAATTTTACAACAATTTGGCACAAGTCATCACCGTCTAAACAAACTACGAGTATGACTGCTGCACCTGTAATAACCCCACTTCCGCTTCATCAGTCGTCGGTGGTTATTACTCCAGTATACGGTTTGGCAGAATCTCGTTCTTTATTGAATGTACCAAGATTATCGAGGGCTCCACTACAACTACCATTTTCAGCACCCCCACATCCTGCTAAACCGGTACTACAACCACGTATGCCGGGTTCTACAAATGACTTCCGGTCCACGTCTATTCCGATTTCTTCGGATAGTGACATGCAACCATTAACGTCATACCTTCCGGTATCATTGTTATACTCCAGAGCTTCCGCTTCTGTTTCTACACACGCTCCGTCTTCAGTGTCAGCTACATCCGACTACAGACTAGCTACAACTTATGATGTTCCTGTTACATCTATGTTGCTGTTACGTCATCAATGTATAACAGACCGGCTGACTCCTACACTGCCCGGCGTCTTCATCACTTCCTGTCCGTCCTGCCGTGTATAGGCCTACATCACAATCTGATTAAAACTCAGACTTAATAAACCGCTCCTCTTTCGGACATGTCGCTGATTAAGATCTGGGACAGTTCCTATAACAAATCCGTCAGATGAACTCCGAATCAAATAGTTTCCGGGTCAAATAGTCGCCCAATGAGACGCCTCGTATTATAGCGTGACGGCTAATCTCCTAATCTCCGTTCTTGTTGCGATGCAGTTATGAACTGATTTTATGAAACAAATAACCGTACCTATATATCCAGCAGTGCAAGAAATATCCCTTGATCTTTTCACCTGGTGTGTCATTGAAGAGAGTAACGGGGAGCAAATAATTATCTTCGGTGATCGCTCATGGACTGAGACGACAGCCCCGCCTGAAGCTTCAGGCGGGGATTTTTCTGCGTCTCGTCCGTACACTCGGCAACATAAAGATTTCCCGTAGCCGGTAAGAAGAACGGCTATACAGTGTCTTTTACGTAGCATGCAAGAGAGCATCCGCAGTCGCTCCTGCTTTAATGCGGACACGCCAACACACCATAATTTTAGATCTCGCCCTTGGCCGCCACTGAATACCGGTATAGGACGCTTTCCATTTCGCGTAGTCGGCGTGGCCGCTGGCAATGCTTGATTATGCACTTCCATTTACTATACCGCAGCAATGCTGGCCTTGCCTCCAAATGGAAAGCGCCGATACAGGCTCTTCGCCTGTTGAGGCTGGACTGTGATTGGTCGCCAGTCTGACATGCGCGACAGATTTAAGATAGGAACTGTCCCAGATCTTAATCAGCGACATGTCCGAAAGAGGAGCGGTTTATTAAGTCTGAGTTTTAATCAGATTGGCCTACATCATATCCTTCTGTGGCTTTTGTAC